>CAUYRH010152282.1:0-10100 GCA_963574655.1 Perodicticus potto
TGTAGTCCCAGCTACTTGGGAGGCAGAGGCAGGAGACTCGCTTGAGCCCAGGAATTGGAGGTTGCTGTGAGCTGTAATGCCACAGCACTCTATCCAGGGTGACAGCTTGAGGCTCTGTCTCAAAAAAAAAAAAAAAAGAAATATTTATTTACAAAAGTAATGGCAACAAATGTACATTTTAAGGTTAAAAATCAGCTAAAAGATTTTAAAAAATAGTATCTGTAACATCTTATCATTCTTTTATATTTATATATACATATATATGTATTTTTTGAGACAGAGTCTTACTTTGTCACCCTCAATAGAGTGCAATGGCATCATAACTCACAGCAATGTCAAACTCTTGAGCTCAAGTGTTTCTCTTGCCTCAGCCTCCCAAGTAGCTGGGACTATAGGAACCTGCCACAATGTCCAGCTAATTTTTCTATTTTTAGTAGAGACAAGGTCTCCCTCTTGCTCAGACTGGTCTGAAACTCCTGAGCTCAAGCAAACCACCCACCTTGGCCTCCCAGGGTGCTATGATTACAGGCACGAGCCACCACGCACGTCTCTATAATGCTGAATTTAAAAGAAGAAAAACATTTATACTACATCTCTGCAAAAAATACATATCAACAAAACTGATGTATAGGTAGCATTAATGCCACATATCCCTTAATTCTACAGTTTCTTCATCAAATCAAAAGGGAAATGGAAGCAATAACAGCTTATTAATTATTAATTATAAGCCTTTTGAGAAATAAGTGGTCCAAATAAGTACTTACTGAATATCTATGGTATACATAGGACAGATACTCCTAGGAGACGTAAACGATCATGGATAAGATGTCTGGTGTATGATGCATTCAGAAATGCAGTGACCTTAGAGGGGAAATTACAATTTGCCTGAAGTGTTAGGGTATGTGCTAGATTCTCTTCCAAATCCACAGCTAGGATTTACAGATGACTACACCCACTATGAGCTAACCAGTTGTGATTCCCATACTTTTAAGAGCACGGTAGTTGACGGAAAAAGTATCGGACTTGGATGCAGAAGACCTGAGTTTCAGTTGCAACTTTCTATACTTTAATCTTGGGCAAGTCACTCCATCTCTCTGAGCTTCAGTTTCTTGATCTTTAGAGAACAGAAAATAGAACTGCATACCTCACAGAGTGGCTGTGAGAATGACGTAAAAGAATATGCTTTGGAATCTTAAGTTACATCCATGATTGTCACATTAACTATTCACGTGTCTATTTATTGATAAGTACATTGTGTTTGCTGTGGATTGTTTACTTGAGAAAATCTTCTATACTACTACGTACATTACACAGCCTATCTATTTCTTCTAAAAATTGGATAAAACTTCACATATTCTAGAATCCATGATGGGTTGTATAAAAATACGTACTTCGTACTTTAAGGAAAACACCTAGAAATATGTCCCCACATTTGAAGCATAGTTAGAAGTTTTTTTATTTTTTTTCTAATGCACAGACTGGTGTTACCGTGCGGCAAACATGTGTATATATAATTTAAGCACAGATGATACTTAATTTAATTTTAGGTTATCAATTTGACTGGACTATGAAATACCTAGAAAACTCATGAACCATCACTTCTAGGTGTGCCCATGACAGTGTTTCCAGGGAAGACTGGCCTGTGAGTCTGGACCTCAGTTGTGAGTGCGCACCATCCAATCCACTGTGGGCTTAGGTAGAACAAAAAGGCATCAAAAGGAGATTTCTTCTGTCTCTTCTGGAACCGAAACACTCTTCTGCTGTCCTTGTAGATCAAAACTCCAGGCTTTCTCACCTTTGTACTCTAGAAGTTACACCAGGAGCCACCTCAGTTTCTCAGGCCATCAACCTCAGTCTGACAAACCACCAGCTTCTCTGGTTCTGAGGCTTTCACACTTGAAGCAAGCTATGTCCCCAGCATCCCAGTGCTTCTGGCTTGCTGATAGCCTGTCATGGACTTTTCTCATCCACCATGATCATGTGTGCCAAATCCCTTAATAAACCCCATCTCTTCTATTTATCTATCTATCCATCTAATTTGATTAGTTCTGTCTCTCTGAGAACCCTGACTAATACAACACACAGGGTGAATGTATCATATTACTCCCAAAGTAGCCAAAATACTGCATTTTAAAAAGTTAGGCCTAGTGGTCTTCTCTGCCCACAAGGATATACATTGCTATTTAATTGCTAACAAATTGTCAACTCCAATCTCTCTTCATTTATTATCCCGAAAAATTATGCGCATAATTTATTGTCTATGTTTAGTGAAAGTTACAAAACTAAGCACAAAGTGTTTTGATCCAAGAGTATAATTTACCCTTCTTCAAGCCGGAGAATAAATATCCTTTGACATGTGTGGTCTATTCTTCCATTTCTTCTGTCTCTTTTCCTGGTTTCCTCTTTTTTCCTCTTATTGAAGTTTCTCTTTTCTGTATTCATCCACTCTCTCCTCTTCCAAACTATCCCATGATATTCTGTGATTCATGTTTTATTGTATCAGCAAGCTTTTCTTCCCCGTCAGCGCTTTATACAACAAACTCTTCTTTTTGGAACAAGATCTTAATTAAAATGAGATTATCTTCTGGGCAGTAGGGGTTTGCTTTGTTCTACTTGGTTTTGTTTTGTGGCCTTCACAGTGAATCAAGAACGTTTAAATTAGGAAAATGATATTAAATACCTTCCCTATCACCATTACCTAAAATTTATCATTTACAATGTTTTCTTACTCAAACAGTTCTAGTTTCTCTTTCTGGCCAAAGGAAGGAAGATGTCAAGAAGGTGTGAGGCCAAGGAATAGAAAAGAAATCTGCAATGCATACAGGGGTAGTGGCAGGCACTTATAGTCCCAGCTACTGGGATGGTTAAAGCAAGAGGATTGCTCAAGCCCAAGAGTTTAAGGTTCTTGTCAGCTATGACACCAAGGCACTCTACCCAGACCAACAAAGGGATACTCAAAAAAAAAAAAAACAAAAACAAAAAAAACCCAAACCTATCATGCAATGCTATCCACTTGTTTACCACCTTTTGCCAAAGAAGTGCAAAGAGCCACACCCCAGAATCATTCATTTGAGGGTTGCCCATTTTATTTCCAATATGATTTTCATAGCTCCAAGAAAAAGAATAAAGTGAAATATTTCTCCATGTCCCCAATGCTACATTGACAGTAATTACAAAATTGCATATCATGGCTCGGCGCCTGTAGGACAGAGGTTACGGTGCCAGCCACGTGCATGGAGGCTGATGGGTTTGAGCCTGGCCAGGGCTGGCCCCGCTAAACAATGACAACTGCAACAAGAAAATAGCCGGGCATTGTGCCAGGCACCTGTAGTCCCAGCTACTTGGGAGGCTGAGGCAAGAGAATCGCTTAAGCCCAAGAGTTTGAGGTTGCTATGAGCTGTGACACCAAAGCACTCCACCAAGGGCGACATAGTTATTCTGTCTCAAATAAATAAATAAAAATAAAAAATAAAAAATTGCACATCATCAGGTTGTACCCACAGGAGTGTTCTTGCTCATGCAGAGCAGACTTCACAGAGTTCTTCATGTCAACACTGCTGTGGATCTCAGAATCTGACTCTAGCAGATGATGGTAAAAATTTCAAATCTTTCTTAATAAGTTCTTGCCATTTATTTCACTAACCAAGTGTGATTCTTCACAATACGAAAATGTTTTACATGGTATTTTTAAAAGTGATATACAATTCATTTGCAGAGTTTGTATTCTCAAGAATATCTTCCCAGAATATATGTTTGGAAGCATCTGAATAAACATTTCAAAGACTTTGAGGTTAAAATGTCTGTTGAGGACATTCAGAGACATGAGAGAGACTGAAATTACTTAAAACCATAAAAAAGTAAGCATATTTAAGAAAGTCAAAGAGATAAATAGCCATCTCATATTTATAAGAGATAAATAGCCATCTCTTACTTGTTTCCTTAGAAAAACAAAGAGAAGACATTCCATTAATACTTCTCTAACGCAACCAAAGGCTTTGGCATTTGAGTCCTCAAAGCACACTATTACATATTCTTTGTGAAGGTGGATTCTGGTTCAATCTGTCTCACTAGCTTTTTCCTTTTTTTTCTTTCTTTGAAACACACACACGTTGCTCTGAAAAATATGCTTTATTCCTCCTATGTGCCAGAGTACATCTGTAGTTTGAATGAATACTTAAGTAATGAATTTAAGTCTCACCATCCCCATCATTCATTCCTACAGCTCAGACCAGTGCTAGATAAACAAAACAAAGACATGAACTGAAAGTTCCACAACCCATAGAAACTTCTGCTGGCTGTGACTTACCATGTCTGACATTTGGATGCTGATTTACTATAGATGAAATCCACAAATGCAATCCTAAATTTCAGGCATTTGGATTTGTCAGTTTAATTCAGGCATCACCTTAGTTAAAGCTCAACTTACTGTATTTATGCAAAAAGGGGGAGGTTGGGAGCAAAAGGCATTTTCACTCTGCAATAAATATTATCAGAGCTTTGCTATGTGGTGTTATAATCAGTGCATACAGAATAGCACTACTCCAAACAGTAAGCCTGAGTTGAAGTCTGGCAAAATAAGCCCTTCAAAGCTCATGAACTTCCTGCTATTCACCTGGTAGATTCTCTCCATCAGGAAGCTGAGTGAGTCCATTAAGCTTATGTAACACAAGCTTAAAGGTGAAATGGAAAGCTCTTAAAAAATAAACTATTTAAGTTTCTAAATCAGGAGTGTGCATTATGTGCTGAAACTTAAATATGCCAGTAATGCCACATACATTTCTATAATAATGACAATCACGTTCACATTTTAAAGGAGAAAATTTAAAAGTACATTTCCTTCACTTAAAAAAAAAAAAAAAAAAAAAAATCCTCAATCAGTATTCCAGCTTTGCTCTGAAAGAACTGAAGGGAGAGTAGCAGTCAGGGAGTGCTCTATGCTTTGCAAGGGCTGTCATCAATTCTTATAAATCCTTAATCCAACTCTTGATAGGCAGGTGAAGAAGAAATTGATTTTTTTCAGATATTTTGGATAATAAAATACAGAATGTAAGAAATGTAAGCATGTAGACATATTTTCATAGATATAAGACCTAATTTATTTTTGAATCCAATTTAGAGCAAGGAAACCAGAGTAAATCTATGGGAAAGAGAAGAGGGGTGTTAAAAACATATGTGCAGAATGAGGACATTATCAAATGAACTGACTGGGGTTGGAGTTTATTATATACCCAAGCTCTTCAAAAAGCATTTCAAGGCACAGGCCCAACCCTAGCAGAGCATGGTGAGGGTGGTTCCTTCTATTTTCAGAGATGGTGTTTTTTAATGGAAACCCAGACTGAGACTTCACCTGATCCCACCAAACTCTCAAAAGCCCAGTGCCACGACTGTGGCAAGAAAGTCAGAGGCGCAGCGCAATGTCAGTGAATGAACCTTTTCCAAATTGCCTTTGACTTTTACCCAATTATAATCAAAATGCTGGTAAAACAACCAAGAGAGATGTTTTCCATGGTAATATTAGAAACATTGTCGCTAACGATAATTAACCTCTTACTTAATAGACCACGGGTTGCTATGCTTAGTGAAGGCGATGTCTTCTGAGCTTTCATCTGTTAAAGATTATTTCTTCTTTGGAACTAAACCAATAGTCCCACATTTTGTGAGTGTTTAAGAAAATGAATAATTTGCTTCAGGGGAAAATTGTTTTTCTTATTCTGTTATAAAATGAATTTGAGCTTTGTTCCTGATGACCCACATTCCCATGACAACAGCAACAGTGACCTTGCCTTAAGGTCTAGGAGCAGAGGAAGCTGTTGAACAGAATGAACTCAGATTTCTTGTGTTGATTTTTTTCAGGTGCGTTTTAATGTTGCAGCCTCAGATGTCTCTCTTACAATACAGCTGACTACAATCTTGACAAAGATACCTACAGATAGCACTTCTTGAATCAGATTCACACAAAAAGATTTTCCCGGCAGCCAAAAGAGTGACAAAAAAATCAGTTTGTGGCAACTTTGGCACCAAACATAGTCCAGGAAATTACTCCAAACCCCACTTTTGTAATGGACTCTAAATTTTCAGCAACTGAAAACCACACTGCACCAGCCAATTGGTAATAAATTTAAAATACCAGATGATGATTTCAGAGAAAGAAATTGCAGCCATGGAACAACATATTTCTAAGATCAATGGGACATATCTGTCTTACCGGAATAGGATACACTTCTGGAAAATAGAGTAATGATCTTAGAAGGCCGAACGGAGACTCGTTTTAATATCTTCCTCCTACTCCATCTTAGCAGAATGGGATGAGAGTTAAATGTAGGCTTTTTGGAGGTTTTAAGATGGAAGATAAAAAATAGCATTTATAATTCAAATCTTCCTGACTCTCAAATCTTTTGAATTTATGAAAAATGCATAGCATTTCTATCTGCTTACTGTACTACTATATTTGTAGCTTACCTATTTGAGAAATTTCTGTTGTAATAGTTTGTACTTCTTTATATTATACACACCCTACAGAGTGTCCAAAAGGTTGCCCGTACACAGAAAACTTAATAAACTCATTATATTATATTTTATATTTAACATTTTTTATATTTATATATCAACATATGAAAAAATGTTATGTAAATATTTTGTAGAATTTTGTACTGAATATGTTGTAAATAAATGTACGTTTAGTTACAATTTAACATCTTTCCTATGTTTGTATGTATGGTAACCTTTGGGACACCTTATAGATAAACATTAACACAATGAAAGAAAATGCTTCCTGGCTACCGACAATAAGTAAAATTAACATTGATAGACCCTGTAACAGATCAATAAACAAAGTTTTAGCAGTAAGGAAAGCAAGGAGATCCCAAAGTCAAGAATCCTTTTGGGAAAATACCATGCTTCTCCTTTAAAATTTTAATCACAGGATTATGAGAGTGTTCTCCTTTGTCCCATCTTTTCCACAAAAGAACTTTGAAAGAGAGAAGACATTTGGAAAAAACAAGGACTAGAGATGTCTTTGCAGATTAAAATCAGCATGTAAGTTTCTCC
Organism: Perodicticus potto; assembly: GCA_963574655.1. Classification (NCBI taxonomy): domain Eukaryota; kingdom Metazoa; phylum Chordata; class Mammalia; order Primates; family Lorisidae; genus Perodicticus; species Perodicticus potto. The sequence continues at coordinate 7,048 of CAUYRH010152282.1, forward strand.
CAGAAGTTTCTAAGTGATCGTTTTTGTAGATAACCCTGTATAAGCTAATTCTGCATAGTAACAAATAAGCAATTAATTGGACTCTTACATGCTAGCCATCTTCCTTACCACTTTACAGCCAATAGTCACTCATTCATTCATTCATTCTGCAAGTATGCTAAAGAGGGGGGATACGAAGGAAAAATAAGCCATGCGCATGACCCAGAAAAGCTCACAGTCTGCTGGATAAGAGACAAGAGGCAAAATTTGCATAGTTCATTCCAAACTGGCGAAATTAAGTCTTTTGAGGTTCAGATATACCCCTAGAGAATACAAAGTAAAATCACGGTTCAAAGACCACCTGAAGAAATTCATTAATAAGTAAAATGTTCTCAACAGTCGAATTTGAAATTTGAAGAAAAACAGAATGAGCCCCATACAACCTGAGCAAATTCTTCGAGCAAAGAACAACCACTGCCAGTACTGACCCATCTAATCCCGGGATTACAGGAGATCCCAAGAGAAAGGGGAGGTTTGTTTTAAGTGGGATCTTGCTACAAGAGAATTGCCTGAAGCCCTGTGGGCTCCCTTGCAGAACTCTTTTCTCCTTACAAAAAGTGTTTGCTATGTCTTTGCTCCAATAGCTTTATTACCTATTTGAACCCTCCAGGTAGTGATATCAGTAGCAAAAGATATAGAAATTGAACCACAGATTTTTTCTAACTCGGTTTCAGTTTTTCCAACCTGTTGTGCACTGCATGTAGTTACACATTTGGGGAAATACTGCCACCGAATGAAGTGTTGTAGGGTTTTTACAGGGTGCTTATCTATAATATTCAAAAAATGAAAACTCTGCTCAGCTCCATAAGATAAGGGCAATCTAACCTTGCCTCTGGTGGCACATATTGTACTGAAAAAATATACAATCCTTGCCTTGAGGGAAATTAGGAAAAATGTGAATTTCTGCTAAAAGCTTCTTGCAATTCAAATTTCCATTTGTCAAAGCAATTTTGGTGCCTGGCCAAATGTATTATGGTGTGTAAACCAGGTACATAACACGTAAAAATGCAAAATGAAAAATTAATATTTCTCTAAAGATAGCACAAGGGTTAAAACACATTAAAAAGGTTAAACTTAGTGAAGTGTTCCAGGCCCTAGAGTAGAGTATTACCAGTTAATAGCTAAAAAGCTACCAAATTAATTTTGTCACGAAAATAATGAATAACTCATTTTAGGTAGTTAAGCATAAATTTTAATGCAAGCATTAATATCTTCTGATGATTTCACTGTTACTGAAATGGTGGTTGTTTCCGACTGCTGCTTCTCTTTCTGGGCCTTCCCTTTGCTTCTTTCCCATTTAGTCCCAGCGGTAGGACTGGCTTCTGTTCTGATGGGTTTTTCCAATTGCTAAACATTTTTGAGCCTCTCTTTTTTTCAGGCTCTCCCTCTAGCATGATTTATTTTCAGTGGTGTCCATGACTCCTGGCCCTTCAATAACTCCCTCTGCCTCCCAGCTGCTCTGTCCTAGCTCCACCTGGCAAAACATACCTATCCTATATGCAAATATCTGACTTATATTTACTCAGACTACAGTGATAATGGTTGACAATGTTCAAATGTGGCTTTCAAGATTATTTCAATTTTACCAGGTAAACCGTAGAAGAACAATATTTCAATGCAAAGAAATAATAAACATCTTCCACCTACTAAAGTCCAAGAAATATAAGGTCTGCTTTGTATGTGCTAACTCTAATCCTTATAAACTACAGTTTATAGATGAGTAGATTGGTCTCAAAGAGCCTAAATAAGTTTCCTGAAATCACAAAGGTGGAACCAAAGCTAGGATTCAAGATTAGGTTTGTCTCTACTTTTTCATGTTAGAGCAAAATGAAGATACCTACCTCTACCTCCGTAAGAACACATCTGAGATTAAACTGGAATATGAAAATTTAAATACGCTGGGGGTGGTGACTTACACCTGTAATCTTAGCACTCTGGGAGGCTGAGGCAGGCAGGTTCCCTGAAGTCAGGAGTTTGAGACCAGCCTTAGCAAGAGCAAGACCCCCATCTCTACTAAAAATAGAACAATTAGCCAGAAATTGTGGTGAGTGCCTATAGTCCTAGCTACTGGGGAAGCTGAGGCATGAATATTGCTTGAGCCCAGGAGTTTGTAAGGTAAGATGGTGCCACTGCACTCTACGCAAAGCAACACAGTGAGATTCCACCTTAAAAAAAATAAACAAAAAACTGTGTTTATTAGTTATTCACAAAATCATCCAGTCTTAGATTAAAAAGAAACCTTAGACACAATCGAACCTCTATGAGAAATTGACAACAGATAATCTTCCAACATCTTTTTGACTCTTCTCAATATATTTTGAAATGGCACACAGAAAATTGAAATCCCTTAATGAAATACATTACTATACATACATACATACATATATATATATATAGTGTGTATTATATATATTGGCATACATATTTTTACAAATATAATACAATGTAAGAGTAGTGTGTGTGTATCTATACTCACGTAAGTGTATTTTCTCAAGTTTCTTTATGTCCAGATTAAACATCATTAATATTATTAACCATTTCTTACACACAGATAAAATATGATAATCAATGTCTATAAAATTGTTTCTCAGGGTGTTCATTTGTAGTTTTGCGGGGAGAGGGAAAGAAAGGCAATATTGTCAAATAAGTTTGTGAAATGTTGGACTAAATATTATCCCTACAGGATTTCTATGATTCTTTGCAAAGTTCACATGTATTATATATCTGCAGTTCTGGACCTAGATTCCAATACTCCCATTTCTCAGTCTGCAATCTTGTAAGTCTAAGATTATATTCCTTCCAAACTAAATAAATGAGAAAGAGAGACAGAAACAGAAAGACTAGAAGCCATTAGTTTGGAGACTCTCTGGGAATTTCTAGGTGAAGTGAATAAAATTAACAAGATTCACAAACCTATGATGTAGATTCAGAAGATTAACACTTTGGAGAGTGCATTCAAGCAAAACGATGTATGGAAACATTTGGAGTCGTGGAAGAAGCCCAAGTGCCCATCG
>CAUYRH010152284.1:0-33994 GCA_963574655.1 Perodicticus potto
CCAATAGAATTAAATAAAAAGCAATCTTTATAACTCTACAGCAGCACTTTGGGATATGTATGTATGCATATTCTTCTGTTACAGCTTTATTGAGGTATAATTATAATAAATCTAATGAACTATACTTGCTTAAATTATATAGTTTGAGAAGTTTTGTTTCATACATACACACAAGTGCTATGTGTATTACCACTATGAAGATAATGAACATATTCCTGACTCCAAAACTTTCCTCTTGCCCCTTTATAATTTCTTCCTTCCATCCAACCATCGAGAGGCAATTCCTAATTTCTGTCCCTGTAAATTTTTCTGAATTTTCTAGAATTTTATGCAAATGAAATAGTACATGTATCCTTTTGGTCTGGCATATTTCAATCAGCATAATTATTTTGAAACTCATCCATTTTGTGGCCGGTATCAATAATTTATTCCTTTTTATTGCTTGTTGTATAGACTTACCACAATTTGTTTATCCATTTACTTGTGGATGGACATTTGGATTATTTGCAGTTTTTGGATATTACAAATAAAGTTGCTCTCAGCATTTGTGTATAAGCCTGTGTGTGGACAACTACACTTTCATCTTCTTGGATAAATATCTAGGAATAGAATGGCTGGGTTAGATGAGATGGTAGGTGTGTGTTTAACTTTTTAAGAAATTGCCAAAATGCTTTCCAAAGTGGTTGTACCATTTTCCTTTCCCACCAGTGGTCTACTAGAGTTCTAATTCATCCGCATTCTTGCCAAAACTTGATGTGTTAGTCTTTTAAATTTAGTTTTTCTAAAAGGTGAGTAGTGCGTATTTCATTGTGGTTTTAGTTTGTATTTTCCTAATGAATGTTGATGGTGAAGATCTTTGTGTGATTATTTGCCCTGTCTGTATTTTTGGGAGATGTGCCTGCTCAAATATTTTGGCCAATTATCATTATTGTTATTATTTTCTTATTATTGAGCTTTGACAATTCATTGTATCTTTTGGAAACAAGTCCTTTATCAGATACATTATTTGCAAATATTTTCTCCCAGTTTGCCCCTTGTTTTTGTACACTCTCAACAGTTCTCTCTTACATGAACCTTGCTTTAGATGTTATATCAAAATTATATTCACCCAAACCAAAGATTTTTCCTTCAAAAATTTATAGCTAAAGCTAATTTTTGCATGTAATATAAGTTATGAAATGAAGTTTATTTTTTTATTGATATCAAATTATTTCAGTACCATTTGTTAAAAAGTCTATGCTTTCTTTACTAGATTCTCTTTGTGTCTTTGTCAAAAATCAACTAACCACATGTGTGTGCCTTTAGTACTGGACTTTTCTGTTTCAGCGGATTGTTTATCTTAATGCTCATATCACATTGCTCTTGATTTCTGCAACTTTGTTGTAAGTCTTAGAGTCAGGTAATATAAGTCCTCTAACTTTGTTCTTCTGAAAAGTTTGTTTTGGCTATTTTAGATAATTTGCATTTCCATATGAATTATGTAATTGGCTTGTCAAATTTCATAAAAAAGTCTCCTGGAATTTTGATTTGGATTGCATTGAATCTATAGATCAATCTGGAGAGGATCAACGTCTTAATAATGCTGAGTTTTCTGATCCATGAATGCAGTATATCTCCTATTTACTTATGCCTTTTTTGTTTCTCTTAGAAATAGTTTGAAGTTTTTCAGTGTGCAAGTTCAGTACATCTTTTTTTTTTTTTTTATCAGATTTATAGGGATATAAAGTTTTGCAAATATTTTGCTGCTATTGTAATGTAATATAAAAAATTTTCATTTCTAATTGTTTATTGCTACTATTTACAAATGTGGTTGGTTTTTGAATATTGATCTTGATACATTTACTCAGTAGTAGCCCTTTCTTTCTTCCTTCCTTCCCCTTCTTCCCTCCTTTTTTTCTTTCCCTCCTTCTTGCCTTCCTTCCTTTGATGTAGAATTTTCTACACAATCATGTTGTCTTTTGATAAGGACAGATTTACCTCTTCTGTTAAAGCCTCTCGTATGATATTAATTAAATGATAAGAGCAGATATCCTCATTTTATTACTAATTTTAGGGGAGAAACTATTATGTTTTTCTTTATTATGAAAAGTTCCCTATTTTTAGAGGTCAATGATTATGTCGCATTTTCAGCAATCAATATATGCATTTCATAAAAATTAACTTTGAAATAGATTTTGTTATAATTAATTATGAGAGATGTCAGAATTTATTCCCTTTTAGGATGTAGCAGAAGGCATGCAAATATTTAAAGGTAGGAAGGCATCATAGTAATTATTTTCCAGTAATAAAAATTTCTTTCCTATTTAAAATTTAAGCATTATTCAAAAGGGCCAGCAGTAAATATTCATAAAGTGGTATTTGTAGTAACTGAGGATCAGTGTTGGACTGAAGTCCTGGCTTTCAGGAGCTTAGCAAAAACTTTTGCTTTATAACATTCAGATTCTCCTGGACAAAAGATAGCAAGACTATTCAAATCTACAAAGCTGCTCTTTGCCAGGCTGCATACTTCAGTGCTGGCCATGGAAGCAGATCCTGGTCAGTGCATAAGAAAACTTTAGTTTAGTCATGAGCCCTGATGGGAAAGGCCTACATTATAACATTTATCTTTGTCCTTAGGGTGTTTCTGTCAGATCCAGCTGAGTCAAACATTTACTGAAGAGCAAAACAGTATTTTCTTCATATGCTTTTCACATCCTTGGTAACCATGGGGGTTGTCATCTGACTACTAGGATTGTTCGAGCAGTCCTTGGAAGGGGTTTCAGGCCCAGGCGATAAAGAACCTCTTACAACAAATGCAACCAGTGTAACATGGTTTCTTGTACCCTCAATGAATCCCCAACAATAAAAAAAAAAAAAAAAAGAGCCTCTTACAAACACTCTGCCCAGAATTCATCATATGTACTTGAAACTTCTGTTAGTTCCAAAAGGATTATTTAGAGTGCTGTCAGAGATCCCCCAAAAAGTTATAAAACACTGCATATAATGTGGTATCTGCACCAACTAAAACACTTCCAAGACTTAGAAGCTCACCTATTGGGTTGAGAATGTAAATCGAGGGTGTGGCTGTCTTTCATGGAAGAAATGAATCAAGTGAATCATGCACGCTCTTTTCTCCCCATCCTCACTGTATACTTTGTTGTTCAGCTTTCACTGATCCTTTAGTCTCTCAGCACCTCTCCCCTCAACTGGGCTTGGATGACCCTGCTTACTATAATGCCTGGTCCTTTCCTTGGCACACATTTGCTGAACGTATTGTAATTGCCTCTCATCTTGTTTGAAACTCCCACTAAACTATAATCTCCCTGAGGTCCCTTACTCTATGTAACATACTCATCGTCTTGCCACCAGCCACTGCCCTAGCCTGCAGGTGGCACTGAATAGACATTTGTTAGATGACTGTATGAATGGATAGCCACAGAGGACAGGACATTAAATGCCACGTTGGTTGTATTTAACTGACATTAGTTTTGAGCCCAGGGACTCATGAAGCATATATAACTTACACATCTCTTGACCTAATGAAACACCATGGCCCCAAGGAAAATTTTTTTTCCAGTGTGGGAGTCGTGTTAAATTCCCAAGTAAAAGTAATAAGACAAAGTTTTCTTTGTTTATAGATTGGATTTATTGATGAGGGACCAGGGCTTGAAAAGTAAATGAAGGAATTAAACCCAGAGGTTTAGGAAGAGAGGGAGACAACCTTTGGTATATAGATGAGAGTCTATCATAGGAAGGTTGGTGGGGAGGTTACCTGTTTGTAACTGGGAGTTCAGAACTTGACTTAAGCACATCTTCTCTAACCTCAAGTTTAGATATGGTTGTGTTCCTCTTGGCAGATTGATGCGTGGATGTGGGACCGTATCATAACAATTTGATCTGTTATGAAATTTTAGAATACTCGGACAAAATGGGGGAGAGAATGCTGCTTGTTTTTATGCATAGCTAACCATTAGTTCACACAAATGTGCTTACCTTAAAATGTTTCTCACCTTTTCTCAACACAGCCATGTAGTTAGGAAGGTTAGAAAATAGAAAACTGATGTTCTTTTGCCATGTTTAAGCCCACTGAAATGTTCATGTGTCTAGTTTTCTTTTCATTCATTGTTCTTTGGATTTTCCCAACGTCGGCAGGCTCCAGCATTAGGCATGGTTGATCTCAGCAACGTGGACCCAAGGGCTGCGAAGAACATGGTTATAACTGACATAGAAAATCTATCATTTTAAAATATTCTCCCAGGCCAATTTCTTCAAGTGTTTTCCCTGCACTCTCTTCTAGTATTTTTATAGTTTCATGTCTTAAGTTTAAATCTTTTATCCAGTGAGAAGCAATTTTTGTTAATGGTGAAAGGTGGGGTCCAGTTTCAGTCTTCTACAGGTTACCAGCCAGTTCACCCAGCACCATTTGTTAAATACGGAGTCTTTCCCCCACTGAATATTTTTGATAGGCTTGTTGAAGATCAAATGGCGATAAGTAGCTGGGTTCAGCTCTTGGTTCTCTATTCTGTTCCATAAATCTGCTGCTCTGTTTTTGTGCCAGTACCATGCTGTTTTGGTCAAACGATAAAGCTTTTGCACAGCAGAATTGTGTTCATTCTGTTTGACAGGTAAGTTTTTATACCTCTCTTCCTACTGCCCTTACCCCTTCTTTGTTTCCAATGTCATGTACGCCTCTTTGTGCCCTGTATGTTCATTGTTTACCTCCTGGGATTAGCGAGCACATGTGGTGTTTGTTTTCTATTTCCAAAATATTTCACGTACGTTGATGGTCTCCAGTTCCATCCCAGTTGGCATTGCCTGCAAATGACATTATTTCATTCCTTTTTGTGGCTGAGTAGTACTCTAGGGGTGTGGGTGTGTGATGTGTGTGTAATATATACACCACATTTTCTTTATTAATGAGCTGGTGGTACCTGGCACTTACTTTGTTCCTTTATCTTTATAATACTGAACTGTTTTGCAGTAAATGTTTAGGTGCAGGTGTATTTTGATAACATGACTTCTTTCCCTTTGGGTAGACATCTACTCGTGAAATTAATGGATTGAATGGTAAGTCTACATTTATTTCTTTGAGAAATATCCAGACTATTTTCTGTAGAGGCTGTACTAATTTGCAGTCCCAACAACAGTGCCTAATCATTCCTTTCTCTCTACATCCATGCCAGCATCTATTTTTTGACTTTTTCATATTGGCTGTTCTGACAGGGGTAAGGTGATATCTCATTGTTATTTTAATTTGCATTTCCCTGATGATTAGTAATGTTGAGCATTTTAAAATATTTTTGTTGATAGTTTATATATCTTCTTTCGAAAAATTTCTGTTCATGTCTTTTGCCCATTTTTTAATGGGGTTGTTTTATTTCATGCTGATGTGTTTTGAGTTCTTTGTAGATTTCTGGATATTAGCCCTTTATTGGATGTATAGTCTGCAAATATTTTCTCCCATTCTGTAAGTTGTCTCTTTGCTCTGTGGATTATTTCCTTTGCCATGCAGAAACTTTTAATTTTAAGTCCAATTTATTTATTTGTTATTTCTGTATTTGCCTTTGAGAATCTTAGTCATAAATTCTTTTCCGAGGCTAATATTTAGAAGAGGTTATTCATACATTTTAGTCTAGAATGTTTATGGCTTCATGTCTTCCATTTAACCCTTTTATCCATCTTGAGTTAATTTTTGTATATGGTGAGATAGGGGTCCTGTTTCATTTTTATCCACATAGCTATCCAGTTTTCCCAGCACCATTGATTGAATAGGGCTTCCTTTTCACAGTGTATATTGTTGCCTGCTTTTCTGAAGATGAGTTGGTTGTAGGTAAGTGGTTTTACTTTTGGGTTCCCTGTTCTGTTCAATCAGTCTATGTGTCTACTTTTATACTAGTTCCATGCTGTTTTTGTTACCATAGCCTTGTAGTAGTATAATTTGAATTCAGGTAAGACAATGCTCTCAGAATTGTTCTTTTTGCTTAAGATTGATTTGTCTCACTACTCTGTGGTCAAGTCTTCCAAACTCCAAAACTCTGAGGAGGCTGCTTATGCGTTTTTCGTTGGGTTCTGGTCACTTCCTTCCCAGTCAGTTTAGCCAGGGCAGGGTTCAAACCCACCACCCTCAGTATATGGGGCTGGCCCCCTACTCTCGAGCCACAGGTGCCACCACTATCTTCCTAGTCAGATTGTGCTCTGTCCTTCCTTTTGTTTTACAATGTCTATGAAGCAGAATTTTCTTGATGCTGCTCTTATGGTCTCTCCTATTTCAGGTTGCTCTTGTGCCCACTTTCTTTTCTATTTTCCTTTGGATTTTATTCATTAGAAATTCGGAAAGGGTGGAGTAGGCAAACCCTATTTTACTAATCTAAAAGCCCTTGATTTTGTTCATCGAGTCTAGGATTAATAAGCCAAATGAAACAACACAGCATTTTCATTCAGTTCACATGTGAGACTGTAGCATTTCCAAAATCAGGTATTAGCCTTCAATGTTTTCATAACAGTAACTTTCTGGCCTCAAGGAGAGGTCAACTTCCCTGAACTATTCCTTAGGAGGTGAGAATAGCTCAATGGTTGGCCTCGCATTACAGCTGTGAGGAAGCTGACGGTGGTGTGTCTCCAGTGCTGTCATGTGCCTGGAGCAGTACTTTTAATTATGAAGACTTGTATATAAGTAAAGGACAATTGGAAGAAAAGTCACGTTTTTGTTCGTGACCAGTGACATTCTATCTACTTTTCCATTGTGTGGTGTTGTGCTTTCGGAGACACATTCTGAACCTTGGGGAAACTTGCTGTTAACTCCCAAATGTTGGGAAGAGCATAAAAACACAATCCTTATAAAGAGCACAATTATACTGGCAGTCAGATACAAACAGTAAGGGTGTACAAAGCTTATGCTTAACAGCACTTGACTATCTGTGTGCAAAGCTTATGCTAAACAGCACTTACTATCTGTGATGGCCCATTCAGAGCGCGGGTTGGATGTCCCCCTATACACCCCTTCTCTGCAAGGTCCCTCTCCCTTTCCTTTCTCTCTCTCTCTCTCTGTCTTCTCCTGGGTCCTACTTTCTTCACATCGTACTCCTTGCAGTCAAGGAGATTCTAATTGGAGGCTCCCTCGTGGGAATGGTATTGAGGATCTTCTTGGCCCTGGCTCCGAGGTTCTTCATGTTAGACCATCCATGTGCCAAATTAAACCTTCTCTGTTTTTCAATAATGTACATGTGCTGTTTATTGAAAGAATCTCTCTCTCTCCTATGAGTGAATATTTGGAGGGATAAGGATACAAAGGCCCTTCATGTAAGATATTTTTGGAAATGTGGGCCATCTTGACAGAGATTTCTTTCAGAACATAGCAAGGCTGACCAGGTGGATATTTCACCCATGGGTCTATGGGCCCATGGTTTAGAATTTGTTCTCCCATAGCCCGTGAGTAACATTCTGGGCAGGATTTTGAGGGCTTCTTTCTTCTGTCTGACCTTGGATAAATGCATTAGATTCTTCATCTGCAAAAGAAAAGTAATTGTGCTGTTTACTCCATATCAGAGCTGTTAGGGAGACAAATGTGAGCACGTCCATAAAGAGCTTCTCCAAGAAGGGTGTTGTGTAATTACAAGGTGTTGCCATCACCGGTCCTGTTAGGTGCATTGAAATTGTGATAGCTGGAACTAAATCAGGTACAGCTGCCTGTTTCTCATAGAGCCTATAAGGAAATAACTATTTTTTTCCAAGTTGCACTGCCTTCAGATGAATAGGGGCTGACTCCTGTTTTGTTCCCTTGAGCCTGGTCTCTTTGGTTTATATATAATGTAACGGCTTACATGGATATATAGTGTAAAGGTCACCATGCTTTTCAGAATGGTGACCTTGGGTCTGTTATGTAGCTTCTCTGAGGTTCAGTGTCTTCACTAGTAAAACTGGGTTATTTATAGCTATTGTATGAATTAAATGAGATTAGTTCTTCAAAGTTCCTGGCAAACAGTAAGTGCTTAATAAATGTTGGTGTTTTGGAATTTTACTTTCTTTTATCTTCTCACGTTTTGGCCCTCGCTTGAGTGTGATGTGTGCATTTCCATCCCAGCATCTTGCAGAGAGAAGATGGCCTTAAAGTTTTGCATGCCTGGGCTAAGGTATTATTTTGGAAGATTTCATTTGAAATATATGTCATTGTTCTCAAAGTCCTCAAAGTAATTTAAACAAACCAAATGTATACAAGTGTTTACTCTGTGGCATTTGTTTTCAATAGCTTGTGAGCCCTTGCATGCTCTTAATAGAAAGCAAAAGCTACAAAAGCTGGCCGAGCTGTTAGGAGGTGCTATTTAAAGCCTCAGTGGGACAAAAATGACAATTTTGAAATTGACTGTAGAGTGTGATGATGCCAAGTACGAGCAGATGTCCAGGAAACCTGTCACATTTGCCATGTGTTACCAAAAATCTTGCATCCACAGAGGTTTTAGAGGAGTTTTTCTCCCAGGGAGCTTTTCCATCTTAATCTCCAGATTTCACTTGTGCGGTAGAAGGAACACACCACAGCAGAAGAATGTCAGGCTGCCAGCTGGGGCCCTGGATGGGCAGGGTTTCCCCCATGCAGAAATATCTGTGAGGCTTCCAGCTGAGCTACACGGCTGCTTTATGCCTAGTAATAAAGGATTCCATTGCAAAGTGACTCTTTCTGCTGTACGCCATTGTTTTACAGTATTATAGAAGACTGCTCTGCCTCTGACTAGCTTGTAGAGTGATTTAGCCTCTGAGTCTCAGTTTTACTGACTGTAAAATGGGGATAGTGATACTGACCTTGTGGTATTTTTATAAAAATTTGTGGCGATGTATGAAAAGTTTCTACATTGGTGTGTGACACATGGAAGTTACATTGATACCTTTCAGCTATTATGTTTTTTTTTTTGCAGTGTTTGGCCGAGGCTGGGTTTGAACCCACCACCTCTGCTATATGGTGTCGGTGCCCTACTCCTTTGAGCCACAGGCACTGCCCAGCTATTATCAATATTAATAAAAATAATGAAAAACAATCAGGTTAGGTAGAATAATGATCCTCTAAAGATGTCAACATCCTAAACCCTGGAACCTGTGTAAATGACACCTTTCATGACTTTGCAAATGGATTAAATTATGGACATTGAAATGAGGAGATCACTCTTGAATGTCTGGCTGGCTCTAATCTCATCAAAAGGGCCTTTAATAGCAGAGAACCTTCCCCTGCCGTGATCAGGGGAATAGACAGGAGGACAGAGCAGAGGCAGGGACATGTGACATTGCATGTTTTGAGGATGAAGGGAGAGACCAGAAGCCAAAGAATGTGGTGGTCTCCCAAAGCTAGAAAAGGCAAGGAAATGATTCTCTCCTGGAGACTCCAAAAGGAGCTCTAATCCCCCGGCTTAAATCCACTGAGATTCATGTCTGATTTCTGACCTACGGAACTGTGAGAGAATAAACTTATGTTGTTTTAAGTCACCAAGTTTGTGATGGTTTGCTGTAGCAACAACAGAAAACTAGCACATGATTAGAGAATTTTGAGAGTTTGTGCAATGGTAGAAAGGATGCTCCGTATTTGGACAGGCTGGTAGGGTATGTGCTCAATTATAATCCCCTTGACCTGGGTGGGGTCTTTGAATCCATATTAATTTCTCTTCTGGGTAAGAAATGTGACTTGCTTCACAAGAACTGAAATGCTTTATTACACTCCATGGGATTTGAATCTGAAGCAGTCACATTACTTCTATTTGAAATTTTGGAATTGCCATATTGCACCAATCTCTTATTTCGACCCTGAAAAAATAGAGTTTTGCTACATTATTATCATGTGGGTTATTAAAAAAGTAAACTTAAAAGTTGGAGTCAGGAGATGTGAGTCTGAGTCTCGGTGTTCTGGAAAAATAAATCATATCATCTCAACCTGGATCTGCAGAGTGGGGACTACAATACCTGGTTTATCTACCAGCTGTGTGAGTGAGAGGAGATAGCAAGTTCAGATGCCCTGAGAACTGGCTGCCTACACGTGTCAGGTGTAATAATTATTACATCTCTTAGTAGTGGTGTCGTGTCATAGAACCAGGGAAAGGTAGATCAAGAAAGGTCACTAGACATTTAGTCCACTAGCCCTGGGGAGGTTAAATAACTAAGAAGTATTCTCTTGGCTCCTTAGAGTCAAGTCTGAGACTAGGCCGGGATAATCCCTGGGAGGGCCTAAAGGCTAAGTCTCACCTAAATGGTGCAGGCGGGGAGCAGAGGGTACAGCTGTGGGAATTCAGAGGCAGAGAGCTGAAGACATAGAACTGGCGACGAGTTGGGAGCACTGGCAATGGGAGAGGATGGCCAGAGGGCCCCAGGGATTTGAGGAAGTGAAGGGAAGAGCGGGTGAAGTGGCTCCACTTCTGAGAAGAAGCATTTGTTGAGCTGGTAATCGGAAATGTCCTTGCAGTTAGTGAAACTAGGAACATGGCTGTGAGCGTCTACTCAAGTCTTGTGTTCTTCTCAGTATATATGAGTATTACTTCAAATTCATTGTAAATTCAGTATATATCTCTGAATATTACCTATCATATACATATTTGTTTGTTTGTTTGTATTTTGGAGGGAAGAAACTGCTTTATATGTGGGTCTTCTAATAACTCCTTCCCTGACTTTTGGAAGGAATCAAAGATAGATGTATTCTGAATTCTGTTACTTAAAGATTAAAATATTGCAGTCAGATTCCAGTGAATGGCCTACTTCATCAGGCCATTTACATGTGATCGTTTCACATCCCCAGAACTTGACTCTGTAATCTTTGGTCCTGAAAATTTCAGGTTGCATGTCCGTATTTATCATGGGTAGCGAGCCAGGCAAAAAACATAGAACCAATAATCTTTTTACAAGGCAGTAGGAGTAATCCCCAACAATTAAGAAAAAAGAAAAAGAAAACAAAAGCAGTGGGAGTTGTGAATTCATTTCTGGATTTCAAGTTCACCTAAATGTATACATGTTCATGCAGATGCTCGTTTGCACACACCTCACAAACCACACATGCATACATATTGACACACACACACTGGTAAAGAGAATTACGCTATGGCTTTGCGAACTTTTGTATCTTTTGTTTTTGGAGTAATATACTGTTTCGTAAAATTTATGAAAAGTTTGATGCCAATGTGTGCTATATAGAAATATAACCCATATGAAATATATTTTCCTAGATTGCGTAAAGTGGCCATTCGCACAAGAACACTGTAGTGGAGGATGGAAGGATGAAGTGACTCCCCCAGGACTCTAACCTAGCAGTAGCAGTTCTCTGTGTTTTTATAAGGATGTAGAAGTCAGAGGGATTTCACGTTCACCAACTCACTGTCTCCACCAATGATCCTGTGAAAGAGACAAATGCACTCAGAAAGGTGAAGGCAGTCCACCAAGGCTTCAGAGAAGAAAGGACAGCTGACTTCTGTAATCAGGGAGCTTCTTTTCTCAAGCTCCTGAAGAACCACAGCCATAGAGATGTTTTTTAATTTGTTTCTTTATTTAATTTTAATTGTAATATTTAAAACTTTTAATTATTATGGATATATAATATGTGATCTGAAAAGTTCAGGAATTCATCCAAAAGAAGTACCTACATTCTTCATTGCTGAATAACACTGTGGCCACCAGATGGCCAAGGGGAGTACTTTGAAGGTGGCTGTGGATGAGAGGTAAGCATTTAGAACAGCGCCTGGCACATAGAAAGTATCATCTAAGTGTGACGATTATTGCTTTAACTATCACTATTGTTATCACAAAGTTTAGCTTTCTCCAAGCCAGTTAGCTGATAAAGATGTAGAAGGAAGGGAAGCAAGAAATCTCAAAATAAGTTGCTACAAGGGCGGCGCCTGTGGCTCAAAGGAATAGGGCACCGGCCCCTTATACTGGAGGTGGTGGGTTCAAACCCAGCCCCCAACCAAAAAAGAAAAACAAAGTTGCTACAATCAGTGCTGAATTTGCTGTTAGGAAAAGCAGGTGAGACCATTGCCTGATGTCCACCCCGTCCAGTAATGAATTACTTTTTCAGACAAACCAAGAAAAGGGCATTGATGCCTTAGCCAGCAGATGTGTAGAAGTTGATGTTGCACAGAATCAGCTTGTAAGGACCTAACTTGTGCCATTGAACCACTCCTTCTGTTTTATTTGTGCCGTGACTCTTTAACTTGATTGTAGCTATTCTTCCTTAGGACAAAGTGAAAACGAAATAAACATTTATGGGGCACCTACTGCATATACATGTAATGTCAGATATTTTACGACAGCATTTCATAAAATCTTCACAACACTTCTGGGAAGTTGGTATAATTGTCCCCAATTTCTAGATGAGGAATCTGAAGTTTGAGGAGGTTAAATAATGTTCCCACCATCACACAACTTAGTAAGTGGCCACGCCAGGCCTCGGTGCAGGTCTGCCTGCTCTGACTGACCCCAATGTCCATGCTCTTTGCACTGCCCACGTCTCCTTGTAAAACTCAGAATGTGGGTGTAGAGCAGCTTCTTCCTGAATTCTACCAGGAAGAAGAGAGCAGTGAGTTTGGAGAAGGCAAAGCAGCTGGGAGTCACCTTAGTACCTCTCAAACAGGGTGGGAACAGGTGACCTCTGATGTCCCTACGGGCCAGGGGTTCTCAGTGTCCACACGAAGGCGTGTGGGAGCAGATAGTCCTTTGTGTGAGCACGTAGGATGGAGATTGGCACCCACTGGATGCCAATAGCAGCACAGCACGCCTGCCTGGTTGGCACAACGGAAAATGTCTCCAGACATTGCCAAATGTCCTCTGCAGGACAAAACTGCCCCACTGAGAAACACTACTCAAGGCCCACAATCTGCAATTCTGAGACTTTGAACACAAGAAAGGAACGTAGCTGCTAAATATTAACAACCCAGGTCAACATTAGTCTAAGGCCATTGAGGAGCCTGGTTCTGCTGTCCTGGCCTCTGTGGGACAGAAGGCTAAAGCTGAGGAGTGAATACAAAAGAAGGAATTGGTCCCTACAGCAAAACTATGTTGTCTTTGTTTTTCCAGCCAAATTAATATTCGTTGAACAGACAAATTAATTACACAAACCCAAGAACTACTATGTGCACTTGTTGTTCCAGGAATCTCTATTTTTTATAATGTTCTTTTATAACAAGTATTGTTACTTTACTTATAAATGTTCAGAGGAAGAATAGCACCTGTAATCTGAACACACATGTATAAACACGTTCATATAATTGACATTTATATATATAGCATATATGTGTATAATGGTGTACACATATGTATATATGATGTATTATAAACAACATATATACAGAATTACATTGTATATGCTTGTCTTTTTAGTCTATCCAGACAGTGTTAGTTGTTGTTAACAGTTCAGGCTTTAGAGTCAAGTTTTTCTGCACTTGAATTGCTCTTCTGCCTCGACCTTGAGCAAATTATCTAACATTTCTGTGCCTCAGTTTCCTCCTCTGTAAAATCATGAGGTACCTGCTAAGGTTTAATAAAGGATTAACTAAATTGATGCATATAAAGCAATTTGGATAGGGCCTGACACATAGTAGGCACTCAGTAAACATTAACTATTACTATTATATTAACATCATGCACACACTTTAAAAATACATACGTGTTTTTAAGAAAAAAAATGGCAATTATTTGGTAGACTGGTTCTTTTACTGAGTAATGTATCATAAACATCCTGTAAATCTACAACAGGATCCTTAAAGGTGTTGAGGAGTGTTGCAATTGGGCGTGCTTGGACTTCTCCTTACTTGCTTAGGATACATTCCTAGAAGTAAGATTGTTGCAATAGCATGTGTGCCTGGTGGCAGGTTTGAACCTGGCTCCTGCCAAACTGCAATAACAACAGCAACAAAATATCCGGGCGTTGTGGCCGGGGCCTGTAGTCCCAGCTACTGGGGAGGCTGAGGCAAGAGAATTGCCTAAGCCCGAGAGCGGGAGGTTGCTGTGAGCTGTGACACCACAGCATTCTACCGAGGTTGACATAGTGAGACTTTGTCTCTTTAAAAAAAAAAAAAAAGATTGTTGCAAGAAAAGGTCTATTTATTTCAAAGTTTTCTGGTACAATTTGGGTCCCAGGAGTTACATTACCCAGAGTTCTTTGTGATACCACGTATTTTACAGTTGGCTTGCTCTGAAAGGGGCTTAGGAGCTTGCCTGAGAGCAGTGGAATAATTAAATCAAGTCAGGGCACCTCGCTCCGTGGCTACTCTGAACAGAAACGCGATGCTGAGATGCCAGGTGTCGGTGGTGTGAGCATCCAGGGACAGTGACTCGCTGGTGCACGTGGGCTGGCTACCATGGCAGCATCTCTCCAACCCTGGCATGCTTGAGGTATCAGCACATCAATAACTCCAGATGCAGAAAGTATCACCTGGCCCTGAGTGTCAGGCATCCTCAGTTTCAAACTGGGATGCACTGGGCGAAGTCAGAGCAGCTGCACTGACACACATCTTTCGGGCTTTCTCTCTTCATTTACTCCCTTCACGGGGAATTCCTCTTGGCAAGGCGTTACGGCCCTGGTGGCAGCAAAGACTTGTATAGTTTAGAAGTGTGTTCCTAAAATAGTGAGCCGACTAAAGGGCCTCAGAGGTGGAAAAATGACCTGGAAGGGTTTCACGGGGAGGAGCCTGCAGGTGAGGCAGCAAGGTGACATGTGTCCAACACTCTGTACCTGCCTGCTATCAAAGGGAGAGGCCGTAAAATTGGGTCATCAATAAATAAGGGCTTTAATAGAAGATGTAAAATCATGGATTCATGAAATCTCGATATTACACAAATCTTCAAGGTCGTCCAGTCCAGCTAAATGGTCAGTGGCTTCTTGCTTTGCATTTACAGTTGTCCTGACAAGTGATCTTTAGCCTCTGCTTGGACATTTCCTGGGCCACATGTGGCCTGCAGACTGTGGGGTGGACAGCCCTGCTGTAAAATTTATTGCTGTAATTAAGGTGAGAGAGGCTAAGGGCCTGAACTGAAATTGTGGAAGTGGGAATAAGGAGAAAGGGTGGGATTGAGAAATGAAAGCAATGGGAATTTGTGAATGACTGGATGTAGCCAGTGTTGAAGGAATGATTTTGATTCCTTGTCATTAATCTATCTGATAGGATACTCTGTTTAAGTATAGCTTGTTTAGTTTTCACATGGTTTAGATTTTCATTGTCATTCATTCAACAATGATGTATTGAGTAGCTGCCTTAGAGAAGCTTTTTTTTTAAATTTTGGAGGCAGTCTCATTCTGTCGCCCTGGGTTGAGTGCTATGGCATCATAGTTCACAGCAAACTCAGGCTCTTGGGCTCAAGCGATCCACGTGCCTCAGCCTTCCAAGTAGCTGGGACTACAGATGCCCACCACAATGCCCAGCTAATTTTTCTCTTTTAGTAGAGACAGAGTCTCGCTCTTGCTCAGGCTGATCTTGAACTCCTGAGCTCAAGTAATCCACCTGCCTCGGTCTTCCCCAGTGCTGGGATTACAGGTGTGAGCCACTATGCCTGGTGAGAAACCAGTGTGTAAGTGCGGTGGAACTGTGCATTGCACACATATATTATGTGTTGCTTGGTTCTGATCTTTAAGGAGATGATAGTTTAGTGGAACTTATTTAAAAGACCTTGAAAGATTGTTTTATTCTTAAGTCATGTCCAAGTTTGGACAACTGGATGTCCTCTCCTGGGACTTTGACATTTGAACAAGTGGCATAGGACCAAGATGTCCTTTGCAGGATGTACCCTAGAGCCTCCTTCAATCACAGTATGGACTAAAATCCCTGCCTCTTTGCCCTCTGGAGTTCAGCTGGTTCCAGTCTGTCCCCAAACCTGGTTTTCCAGGCTTTTCTTGATTCTGTGCACTCACTGAGATCCTCTGAAAGCAACTCCCTTTCCTCTGTTAGTTAGAGTTGGTTTCGTCAATTTGCCTTCCTTATGTGATCATATTTTCAGTTTTCTTATCTTTTTTCCCCCCTCTACATTTTTGGAAACTTTCCAAGTTTGTTTTAGACATCACTGACTCAGTGTTCAGAAGTACCAACTCTCCCCCTAACTGCTTCTGAAGTTTATTTTAATTCTTCTATTTCTTCCAAATCCATCTCCATCACAATCTCATCCCTGTGGTCTTGAGATTTAGACTGTTCTCTCCATATGGGCATCCTTTGCTCTTTTACAGGGAATTTTGTTGCATCATCCAGTTATGACAGCCAGAACGCTTTATCTCCATCAAATACCAAATAGCCGATATTTTCTGATTACAGGAAATAATACATTCATTCTTGGAACATAGAAAAGTTACTATTTGATTCCTTAAATCAGTTGCATTATTAGGGAGAAAGCCTAGGGTCCAGAAATATGACTTCTAAGATTATACTCAAATTCATCCCTTTTCATTTTCCACATCAAATTATTTCACCTTCAAATACAAAAATGTGTAGATGCTGCTAGATCTACAGCTGTCAGTTTGGGTGTTTAATCTTTCTCTCTGTCATTGTATGCTAGAGTCCACTTCCCTCTGATTCACAAAAGCCATGTCTTCAACAAGCAAGGCTCACCGGAGCATTCCCCTGGCCACCTTCAGACCTCACCTACATTGTAACCTAAGAATGGACTAAAACGACCCCCTCACATTGCTACTGGTGGAAACCCTTCTCTCTTCCGAATCATCAATTGACTGATCTTCCCAGGCTTTCCCCCTTTGACCAACCCCTTCCCCCTTCCCCAGGGCTCACACCCAATTCCCACCTTTCTTAGCATTTTGAGCATTTTCTATAGAATGGGAAATACTTTCCTCTGATTATTTTGTTAAATAAAGAATATCTTGCCCTATTTTTTTCTGGTCACTCTTTTTATCAGTTTAGAGGCTGAGAATAGGCTGGCAGTGTCGGTGCCACTATGTCACGCCAACACCGCATGCAGGAAATAGCTGGTACACGGATTGAAAGTACAAGCTTGCAAGAGGTGAGGCTCCCCATAGGTGCAGGAGAGCCCCGAGTAACCTCTGTCATGACCTTTTATTGAAACCGTATACAACAGGTGTAGGGGCCCCACGCATGAGGACTATGCTTAATGATCGCTATGTGCTCTTTCCCCACGGGCTTGACTTGTACCCTGATGTACTTCCAGTCTTCGAAGTTTAACACCTGCTTGCTGAGAAATGAGGGATCTTATCTTGTTAGAGCCCTAAGGTCCTTGAGGGCTTGTCTCCAGGCTGCAAAACATCTCTATGCCGGCCATGAGATTGTCCCGTTCCCAGAGCCTCCCTCAAGAACCAGTGACTGTTCCTATCGGCACAGTGCTCATTCTCTTACATGGCAGTAAGAGATTATATAGAGTTGCTTTATTTCATCTGTTTGAAGGAGAATGAGAAAGCTTGTTATGTAGTACTATTTTCTTCCTTTATGTTACTGCTTGCATTTCCAACTGCCTGTGTATATATTTATCATCCCGCGAATCTGGCAGTCCTCCTTGTCATCACTTTCTATCTCTAACTCCTCATCACCAATTCTACTAAGCACACCTCTTAAGCAAACCTCAAATGTATCATATTTATTCATGTTTATTGCTACAACCCTAGCGCATGGTAATGGTAATTCTATTCTGGAATTTGGCTACTTAAGAGATGTCTGCATAGCAATTTGTGGGTGGCAAATAACAGAAAATAGCTTAAACAATAAAACATTCGTATTGGCATATACAATTCAAAACTCCAGAGTTAAGATAGATTTTAGGTAAGACTTGATTGAGAATGTCAACAATGTCACCAAAATCCTGGTTTCTTTCTTTCTCTCTTCTCTCTCCACCTTCTATTGTTTTATCTTGTTGCTGGAAGTGGCTTGCCTTGTCAACAATAGGGCTGCTAGAAAGTCTTTATTTATTTATTTATTATTTATTTTTTTTTTAAGACAGAGCCTCAAGCTGTCACCCTGGATAGAGTGCTGTGGCATCAAAGCTCACAGCAACCTCCAATTCCTGGGCTCAAGCGAGTTTCCTGCCTCTGCCTCCCAAGTATCTGGGACTACAGGTGCCTGCCACAACGCCCGGCTATTTTTTGGTTGCAGCTGTTGTTGTTTGGCGGGCCCAGGCTGGATTCGAACCTGCCAGCTCAGGTGTATGTGGCTGGCGCTTTAGCCCGTTGAGCCACAGGCGCCGAGCCTGCTAGGAAGTCTTAAAAACCACCCTGTCCCTGGCACCTAAAGTAGTGCTTGGGCCTGGTTTACTGAAGAAATCCACTATTTCCCTTCTAAGATCAAATTAAACTTCTCATCTGGTTTCAACAGCATCTGACTCTGTTCATTTGTTAGATGGAACAGCATTGCCCACCTTGCTTTTCTTCATTTGGAGCAAGACCTGCCACGTTAGAGAACCTAGGTGTTCTATCTCTCTTGGGAAAAGATATTTGCCTCTTGAAGATGTTATAAAATTAAATTAGAGTGTGTATAAATGCCTAGTGCACTTGATATATTCTGACAAATTTTTACTAACTTAAAATTGGAGTCTCTATTTGGAGAACTTTGCACAAGAGTCTGTTCCAGTATTGATTTGTGTCCTGGAAAATAGTTGAGTGATCCCTGAGAAGCTATTTTTGCCATTTATCTTTATAAATACTTTTGATCTTTCAGGGAATGTGGCATTTTCCCAGGCCATTCAGGGACAGGTCAGAGAGGCAACTGTACAGAGCTGGTGGTCTTGTACACACTTCATCCCAACTCGATGTTAACATACACATTTTACATTGAAATTGTTTTCTATTATTAACCTCAACCTCACTATATACCAACCTGCAAGGTCTTTGTGAAGGCTTTTAGTCCTTTGCTCTTGTTTTTGCTTTGCAGGCTACACTTACACTTGGCTGGATTTATTATTTAGGTGTTGCTTTGTAAAGGCCCTATCATAAAAAATAAACAATCCTTTTTATATGAATTATTATTTCAAGAAAGTCTTTCTTAATGCCCTCCAAATTATTCACGAAGGTGAATCACAGGAAAGGAGCGATTATTATAGTTGAGTACTTTATTATTCATTGTCACGTCCTCATTTTTGAAGTTGTCTTATTATAAAAACATTGCATTTTCACTGCAGAAACTTTGTAGAATGCACATGGGGAAAAACATTTGCAGTTTTATCACCCAAAGAGGCTGTTGTCACTGTGAGACTTTTGTATTACAGACATACACACACACACAAATATCACACACAGAAATACCATTTCAAATAATCAAAATAGGATCAAAATATTCCTCCAATTTGTTAATGTTTTTCTCTCAACAGTAAGTTGTCATCACAATGAACTCTTTTTATCAGTTCCTATAGTTTTACTATTGATTTTCTTGCATTGAGACCTATCACACACAATATTCGTAGGACATTTTTGCCAATATTTCTAACGCTGGTTTTATTTTCCTACTTAATTGCATTGGCTTTCCGGAACAAAGACAGTTGTGATAATATTAGCGTATCATGTTCTTGACTTTAGTGAATGTGTTTTACTGCATGTATGTTATGAGGTTTTTTTTATGTACGTGTGGATGTGTCTGAGTTTATGTGCTACATGAAAGGGGTCCTGAGAGTCCAAGATTGGTTTGGGCAATGAAATAAGTTACCATCAGTAAAGATTAGAGAAGTGAATAAACTTAGAACAAAGTTTCAGCTTTGGGGAGAAAAGACAGCTTAAAGATGAAGGAAACCTAAGGCTGATTCATTGCTCCCCATTCTGATTCAGTAACAGCTGGCTGAAATTTATTTCAATGCCATTTTTAGGAGAGGCAAGCGTGAGCTGGTCTACAGCTGGGGAATAAACCATGCAGATTCCCTTTTGCTGTCTCAGAGCAACACTTGAAAGCAGCCCCAAGATCTGAGCAGTAGCTAAATCAAGCAGAAGGCTGGCAGAACAGCAGGGCTTTTGCATCCAACAGAAGGTCCAGGAGGGAGGCCTGGGAGGGCTAAACACATGACTGGCACAGAGGCTGAGCTGAGCATAAAGCTCTCAAGAGAAAGCTTGCCTCCATCAGGGCCGTATAACTGAGCATGAAGAGGAAATGACATGTGAAGTTTCCTTGCTACAGCTGCCATTGGTTCATTGAACAGGGATGTAAAGGTACATAAGGCAGCATTCGTGTCTAAGGTGGATGAAATTCCAACAACAACCAGATGGGTAGTGAGGAGCAGCCTAGGCCTTCGTAATTATCCCTCTTCTAATTCAAGTGTGAGTGGCTAAAAGAAAACCAATATGGGATTCTTCAAGATTAGCATGGAAAAACAAAGGCATTAAAAATTCAGAAGCAGCACAAACATTTTGGCAAAGATTTGCTATAGGAAGAACGAAGTATTTTTTATTTTTTATTTCAGGCTAATGTGAGGGGACAAACAATGAGTTTGCAATGTTTGCATTCGTTAGGCAAAGTCCCTCTTGTAGTTGTGTCCCATAGGGTACAAAGTATTTTGATAGCATTTTTATATGGAATTAACTCAATACTTAGTGTTTCATCATCTCCATGATGAAAGGTCAAAGATAATCTAATGACACATCATATTGAGATCAACAAAAGATCTTGAAAGGTATGAAGGAAGAAAGACATGGATTAGAGTTTAATTAAATTAAAAACTGAATTTCAGGTTTACAATCAGAATTAAAAGGAAATAAAGCAAAAGCAAAAGAGATTTTAGGAAATTAGGTAACATATGCAGAAGAGAATATTAAAATGATTTCTTGGAATATAGAAGAAAAGGGCATTGAATATAAAGACAATAGGAAAATTATAAAATATAGCAGATATTAAAAATGTGAATAAAAGCCAGAAACAGGGATCTGGAGAAATGGAAAATAAGTTGCAATGAATAATTTTCACACAGTGGAAAACCACCTGAATCTGCAGGTCCAAAGGACTCACTGTACCTGAAGTGGAAATCCTGGTAAGATGAATACATTTTGTGGACAAAGGAGATTCAATAGTGAGAGCCATGCCTCCTGAAGCTTCTTCCTTCATCACACATCAATAGCATTTGGCTGTAGCTCTGATGGGGCTAAAAAACTAATATGGTCACACCAAATAGGAAAGCAGCAGGTGTCAGGCTTTTGCTTGACACGACTTCTCACTAATGAGATGGGGTCGCCCCAGAACCCATGGGCAGTAATATCAGGAAGAAGGATTCCCTCAGTCCTACTGAGTACAAGGCGTAGAGACCAAATATGGAAAGGTGGTTGTGGCTTCCTAACAAAGAAGTGGTTGCCAAAAGACAGTTGCTGAGATTTCTCCCAGTCCTAGATCCTCTCCTAAGGCTGTAAGATGATAAAACTTTCCTTCATTCGAGAATTTAACAGGAATTTAGTAGTGTCTAGCCTTTCAGGGTAGGGACTCAGGGAGAAATTAAGCAGATCATTTTTGGGCTGAATAACAGTCCAAGTTAAAGCCATGTTCGTTTAAGGATTAAAAATCAAGCAATGCAAAACAGAATGGAATCTGACATAAAAATTATGAAATGATTTTGAAGGATAACATAAAAATAAAATAGAAGCAGAGAAAAAGCATGTTTTTGAGAATACTTTGCAGCAAGAAACAGAAATGCTCCTACGCTGATCTGTCAGGGAAAGAACACAGGAACTTTTGAAGCAAAAGTTGATTGATGACATGTTAGAACAAAAAACTGAATAAAAATAGAGTCATCCCTGCTGAACAAAGTAGGGCAAAATGCTGAAGCACATCTTAAAATGTTCTTAGAGATGTGTAAATTAAAACCATAGTGAAAATGGCTATAACCCCAAAGACTGACAGTATCAAGTGTTGGCAGGAATGTAGAGAAACCCGAGCTTTCATACGTTACTGGTGGGGGTGAAAAACGCAACAGCCATTCTGGGAAACAGCTTTACAGTTTCATAAAAATTTTAAACACATACTGTCCAGATGTCATAACAATTTCAATCCTGCCTAGCTACCTACCCAAGAAGAGACTTGCCTGCAAGTGTTCATAATAGTATTACTTATAACAGCCTAAAACCCTCCAAAATCCATCTGTTAACTGGTGAATGGATCAACAAAATAGAGTACACATGTACTCAGCAGGGGAAAGAAACAAGTGACTGATATATGCCACAGTGTGGATAGACCTCAAATCCGTTATCACCCTCTCCTATAGTGTGTCGATCTGGCAAAATCCCAGTCCTGAATTCATCCAACTATTTGCATTTGCTTTTCCTACACTCAACTGTCTGGTACTGTAAGCAAAAAATCCACAGTCTGACTAAATTCACGTCCTTATAAATTTATGGTTACCGATTTCAACTGGTTTCTACTCATTAGTTTCCCCGTAGGTCAAACTCCAGCCCTCCACAGCTATTACACATGTTCTTTTTTCTCCCCGGATCTCGTATTCTTCCTATACGGTACTCCATATAGGGTGCGCCCAGAAAATTATGAGACAGTACCTCTTCCTTCACAGAGAAGTAGATGCTTTCCTATGCCATTAACCCACAATCTTACTTTTCCGTTTATTTTGACTTTTTTTTTTTTGGCTGGGGCTGGGTTTGAACCCGCCACCTCTGGCATATGGGACTGGCGCCCTACTCCGTTGAGCCACAGGCACCACCTCTTTTCCATTTATTTTTTATCCTTCTCACCTGTTCGAAGACTTGTCTCTCTTTTTTAATTTATTTGTCTCTTTTATTCCCCCCACCCCCGAGTCCTTCAGGGATCTATAATTTATAAGTTGTTGACTCTGAATCTTCAACATTGCCCTTTCTATTATAAACTTCCCATAAATATTTAAAATGATAATATCTTTCCCATCTTAAAAACAAACCTGAATCAGACTTGCTTTTCTCTGTAGGGGCCTCTTTTTCCTCTCAGTCACAGTAAAACTTCTTAAATAGATCTTACTAAATGATCAGTTGTATTTCCCCTCTTTCCTTTCTTTCCTCAATCTATTCTAACATATCTTTTATTATGCTATTGTAAGTGCACTCATTAAATTCACCAGTGGTCTTCCTGTAACTGATTCTCATGATCATTTTTCCTCCCTTATTGTCCTCTCAGCAGCGCTCAGTGCTCTTGACCAATGATGCCTCATTTTCTCTGGAGCGTTTTTTCCCTTGGTTTCCATGGCGGTTCATACTCTTGGGCTGCTCTGTTCTCTGCGTTGATTCTTCTCAGTCTCTCTGGTAGTTCCACCCCCTTTTAATCTCAGATATTTCAGGAATCTTCTGTTGAGCTTGGTACTCTCTTTACTCTACACACTACTCTTTTGGCACAACAAAGTCCATCTTCACGGCTTCACTTAGCGAATATATTCCAATGACCCTCAAAACTGTATTTGTAGTCTAGACCTTCTGCTAGCGTCCTTGAACTGTGTTTGTAGCTGATTATTGGATGTTTCCACCCGAGTGTCTCACAAGTACCTTAAACTCAGCATATGTACAGCTTACCCCATCATATCCAATCCCTGCTTACCTGTCTGCTCCAACTTCAGCTGTCCCTCTCTTAGCAAGTGGTATTACCATCTCCCTTAAAAACCAGAAATCTTAGTGTGATCCCTGATTTTCCCCTCTCTTCTCTCCTCTCACCCAACCAAGGACTGCAAACCCTAGATTCTATGCCTTAATTATCACTCAGATCTGTTCACTTCTCTTTGGCCTCAGTGCTGTTGTCTAGTCACTGTCACCATCGTCGTTCATGTAGATTACTTAGATAGCATGTGAATTGGCTCATACTGTCCCATTCCATACCATTCTTCATTTTATAGCTACGGGAAGCTTTTTAAAAAGGTAAATTTGATTATGTTACATCTTTTCTTAGAATTTGTCAATGGTTTCCCATCACTTGGAAATACCAAATCCTAATATAGATTGCCATATTTTATTTAGACCTTGTTTCTCTACATTTCCAGCTTTAGTCATTCGTAGAATGTGTATATACTGAGTGTCTACACATACTTACTAGGGGATGAGCTACAGTGAATAGACCACTGCTTTTATGGAGCTTACCCTCTAGGGGAACTGGAGAGCATCAGTTCTTCAAGGAACCTCTTTCTAAATCATAAACTAGGTGAAACTTAGAAGGTATCCAGAAGTACTATCCTAGAACTAATCAAATTACAATTACTTGTTCATTAGCATCCTTACTTATCAGACTGCTAACTCCATGACAGTAAGAGTTTGTTCTTGTTCATGACTATATTTTATAGCACTGAGCATGGTGTGTGGCACATGGTAAAGTCACAGTAAATATTTAAAAAGTGACCAACTGGGATGTTAACCATGATTATTTTTAGTGCTGAAAGTATTGCTGATGATTTTCTTCACATATTTTTTTTTGTATTTTCTTTAATTAACATAATTAAAGTGGTATTTTATATCAAGAGAAATAAAAGCATAATTTAAAAATCAATAAATCTGAATCCACATTATTTTTTGCTTACATCTTCTCTAGGGAGGAAAAGGACATTTCTTTGAATTATTTTGTTTTTATGCAAACTGTAAAAGCACAAACAAAATGTATAATTTGCCTGAAATTGAGAAGCAAATTTTTGATGGATTATTAGGTGATGGAAGCAGGTATAAAAATTCAGTTATCTTTCTACAATTAAGTGACAGAAACTTGCATTTACACTTCCAAAGAGACTGTGAAGTCACGGTAATGGGCTTTTTAACAATTTGTTGCCCATTAAATATTTAGCAAGGCTGGTGAATAGGGTAATGGTATCATATTAATAGTTTCCAGGCTTTTCTGCATAAAGTCAAAGAGTTCAAGGTGAACCTTTGTGACAATGATCCCCCAAAGAATCGAGACCATAAATATGCATAATGTAAAGGACTTATCACTTAAGGGTTGCAGAAAGCACGCCGGAAACGCACTGCAGTGCAATAGTTTCGCATATTACTAATACCATCATTATTTACAGGTGAATTAGTTTTTAATTTAAGTATAAAATTCCATTACCAAGTATCCACAAGTTCTAAAAAATGATTTATTCATTTGCCTGCTCTGTTTGTTTTTATACGGTATTTAATCTCTGACTTTTCTTAATGATTGTTGACATTGCTGAAGACTGGATCACTTAATCAGCGGATGGCATAAAATGGAAAAATCACTCTCCACGCTGCATTTCATTTTGCAATTATATGAGTGTATGGGCTCTTTTAGGGCAAATGAGAAAGCCAGAGGGAGGAGGATTTAAACACATGTTATACATATGAAAGAAGTCCTTCCACCTCCCTCCCTGGACAGTACTCTTTAGATTACTCTTTGCATAAGCTGTACTGAGCCCTCTGCCTCCACCACACTGTTAACAGTGTATTTTACTATATCATCTTTGATATTGGTGTACAAATTATATATATTTACTTATGCACTCATAACGGACGTAATTAGCAGAAAACAGCATTGCTGTTTTATCACAATGCCCTATTTTGGTACATTAGATTTCTGGTGCAGCCTCAAGAGAAAGTATGGCACCAAAAGAGCTGTTTTCTTATCTCAATTCTGCCATTTATCAGCCATGATTTGGTACCTCAAAGTGCCCTTCATTTTAGATGCCAGAAAGGGGATTGACTTATTTAAATGTATGTGCACGTTGAACAAAGTCAAGGAAATTACAAAAACCAAAAAACAAAAACCCTATTTGTTGACAAACATGATATCTGGGAAGACTGCTTCTCATTTGATGATGAAAACAACAGTGACAATGACAGTGATAATGTCATCAACATCTACCACAACCAAATGTAGCCAATGAAGAACTGCACCAAGCCGGGGAATGACAACAGCCTGACTTTGAGGCTGAGGCTAAAGGTTATGTGTGTGTATACGTGTATGTGTTATAAAAACTTATATTTATAAAATATGTTATATATTGGTATTTAAATACATGTAAAGATATATATTATAAAATACATGTATATATTTTAGAAAACGTTGTTGGTTATAGGACTAACTCTTCTGAATAAGAAAAGAATAGTATTGTAGAGAATAGACACAGAAAGAAACAGAAATCATGGAGACATAAAAACAGAAAAGTTTCTTGAAAGGAGTCTATAAAAAATAGAATTAAAAATTCAAAAGAGAACCGCACCTAGATAGTTACTACAGAGGAAGAGAAAAAAAAAAATCTCACTGCATATGTTGTTTACCTGAAAAAGAATAAGAAGTCTTGTTGGCTCAGAAGTCTCCTTAGGAAGGATAAAAATTCTAAAGAACAGTGGAGTTCTTATTTCAAAGGCATAAGGAAATTTTTGAGATCTTACCGATTTCATGTGTAAAGGCAAGAGAAATACATCTCATATATGCAAGGCATGGAGAAATACTTAAAATTGCTGGCTGTTTTATTCCAGTGTTGCAAGATTAAGCAAAACATGGTATAAAACATTGTGGGGTTTTTTGAAGCCAGGCAAACAGAACGAAGCCAAATATTTATAGCAAGTTAAGATTTTAAGTGCAAATTTTAGTTTTTTTCCTTTAATGAGATATATATGATCTTAAATTTTAATTAGTATTAATTTTGGCCTAAGATGTCACATAAGGTGGGAGTATATGTATGTGGGGAAAGGTGTTCCCTGTGGTTACACACACACACCCGCTCTTACATACTCAGCTGCTAAGTGCAGACATATTAGACAGCCACACGCTGTGCCAGATGCCCGGACCGCCATTCCATTTGTTTGCAGCTGGCATCTCTTCCGATAGGCTGAAGTGCACCTTCTGACGGGCTGTGCCATACCAGGTGGTACATGTTTTGAATCTCATCCAGGTTGAATGAGTGAGTAGACTGACACATTATTAAAGTTCTCTTCTTTTGTCCTTGCCTGTATATTCTCCTGGGCATTTTCAACCTCACTCGCAGTTAGTACATTTCTGCCTCTCCTTCCTTCGCATAAGTCACCTACTACATTTCTGGCAGTCGCCTAGCAAGTCTGAGGACGCTGATGGTGTTGCATTTGTCTTTATGTTTTACAATATCAAAATTTCTTTGTTCTCTGTGCACATATAATTTTGTGATTTTCTGAGACTGTGACTATTATTTCTGACTCTTTTTCAAATTATTGTCTTGTCTTATGGACACTATTGGGTACTTTTAGGATTGTAATTCCTCCCAGGTCATGGCTGCTGGGTCTCCATGGTAAGTGGATACATAACTTAGTTCTTAAAATCTTCTCCCTACCCCTTTAGAGACATACTGAATGTTAAGATTTGAAGGGCTCTTAGACCTTGTCTTTTCATTTTAAAAGTGACTAGTGTGAAAGTGGCACAATGATTTGGTTCATTAAGCTTATTGGAGGCAAAGTGTAAACCAGTGTCTAGATCCTCTGCTTCAATTTCAGGACCTTTTAACCAGGTTAACTTGTTTTTGGACAAACATATGGTTCTTTGTATTACTAACATGCACTGCATTTCTAGCCAAAAGCTTATCGTTTTGGTGTTTTAGATTGTGGTCCAAAAATCTGAATTTCATTCTTTGACACCATCTGCATAGCCAGCCTTTCACCTCCCATAGCCTCCTTTCTCTTTGAAACTCCCAACTGTTAGCTGGAAGAGGCAATGACAACACCACCTGTGCCCTCTCAGACTCCTAATCAAACCCCTCCCAGTCCCAAATGATGTTTCCTAGAAATGACTTTATTGTCTAATTAATTAATAATTAACATTTATTGAGAGGCTATTGTGTGCCAAGAACTGGGCTAGTTAGTTTTTTTCCTACTGAATACTGATGGAACTGGCAATAAACTTAATGGATATTTGGGCAATATGCAAACAAATAAGTTGCCTTTCTTCCTACTAAGGGTATTTCATCTTTCCCCACAAAATTCTAGAGCTACACCTAAGATATCTCAGAGTAAAACTTCCATCTTATTTTGCAAAGATTCTATTTTTTTCTTCATTTATGTAAGAGATGTTTGCTTATTTAGACACATTCGGAAATGTAGGTAAGCAAATAAAAGGAAAATATTCTATATGTATATGTATTAGAAAGATCTGGAAGGATGTAATCTGAATCAAATCTTGTGCTGTAGGACTTGAGGTAGAGAAGGGTGGAGACTGGAGAAGTTTTCCTTTGTTCATGATTGTATGGCTTGATTTTTGTGATCATATATTGCTTTTATAATTAAAGAAAAGATCAAAATGTAAAATATGAAACAAAAAACATCAAGAATGTATGATGGATACTTTTCTAATGTTAGAATGAACAATGTGTTTTTATAGCTACATGCAGAAGTAGAATCATAAAGATTTTTCACATCTGTTGACTTAAAAAGGTAAGGTTTCTAGATGTAAAAAAGTTATAACAAACAATTTATATAAATAATTTTGGATTTTTCCAACATATCTGACACACAAAGCATTCTTATCCTTAGTACACAGTTGCAATAATCAATATAAAAAGATGACATTCCAATGGACCATAACATAATAGGACATTTTATACATAAAAAATTGCAAATGGAAGATACATTGCATGTTCCATTTTACTTCTTATTAAAGAGCTGCATTTTGTAACAGCTATTACATACCATATTTTTACTTAGCTAATTTGCAAAGATGAAAGAATAAAATTTTTCATATTGAACATAAAAATGTAGTGTAATTTTAAAATATAAAAGATTCATTAAAAGTTTCTAATATTTTATAACTTCAATTTTGTTTATAAGAGTTTTAAAAGGAAATTATCATAGATGTGTCGAAATTTACTTTCAATGATTGATATTATGTTATATGCTATAACAAAAAATACAATTAGCCTATATGTTAATGTAAATTATGATATGTCTATTCTATAGAATACTATATAGTCTTTAAAAATATTAGAGAAAAATATTTAATGAAGTGAAGAAATGGTCATAATATATTGTTAGAAGAAAAAAATTATAAAACATAACTTAAAGTTTTAGCCCAGTTTATAATCCCCCTCTTGTCACCCCCAAAACATACATCTATAGAAAGTTTTGATGATATACAAAAGCAGAAAGTCAGCAAAAGGTGATTTTGGTGAAGGCTACAGTTGATTCACATTACTCTTCTATGTTTTTTTCTGAATGGTAAATTTTCTATAATATCTATGTATTTTTCTAGAATCAAAATCAAACTAGTAATTAAAATAGGTAAATAGGAGTGGTTATTATAACAAGTATTAACATTAAGGAAACTTTTAAAGTAAATTGAAAATTGGATTATCAATGATCTACAAAGTACATAATGATGAATTTATATAGAGTCCTATATTATTTTAAAGTGCATTCACACAGTATTTCACAGTAACTTGTCTTGTTGTTTGAAATAGAAAACTGATACATGTACTTCTCCAATGTAAATTACTATGCAAATACTACTTCACCCCCCTCTCCCAACCTGATTACCTCCCCTGAACTCCTTCTGTATAGAAATGGTGGAGAAGTTGTTTTCTCTGTTTTACAGATGAAAATATTAAAGGTTCGAGAGCAAGTTTCTTGTGCAAATTCATGTCACTAGCATGTCCCAGTGTAGTGTTGAATCTAGGTCATCAGTGTATCTTGTTTAGGGCTCCTTTTTTCTGCCCTAGACTGTCTATCTACACAGGAAATCTAGAGATGCCAATTTTTGTTTTTAGTGCAGTGACTCATAGGAAGAAAACTTAAAGAGTTAAAATAAACTGATATTTTGTGTTAGGTTTTTATCAGATTGAGAATATAGCTTGCAATATATTGGTGGTGTCTGTATCTTGCTTGGTTTGACATGACTGAGAGACAATTTTGACAGATGCTGTTACATGTCGAACTGTGCCCCCGCACCACAAAGATATATGGAGCTCTCATACCTGAGAATTGGACTTACCTGGAGATGGGTCGTTCCAAACTTAATTAGTTAAGTTAAAATGAAATCGTTAGGTTGGACCCTGATCCAATAATGGCTGATGTCCTTATAAAAATGAGGAAATTGGGCTCGGCATCTGTGGCTCAAGCAGCTAAGGTGCCCATCACGTACACCTGAGCTGGCAGGTTTGAATCCAGCCCGGGCCCGCCAAACAACAATGACGGCTGCAACCAAAAAATGGCCGGGCGCCTGTAGACCCAGCTACTTGGGAGGCGGAGGCAGGAGACTCACTTGAGCCCGGGAATTGGAGGTTGCTGTGAGCTGTGATGCCACGGCACTCTATCCAGGGTGACAGCTTGAGGCTCTGTCTCAAAAAAAAAAAAATGAGGAAATTGGTCACAGAGACATATATACAGGGAGAATGCATTATAAATTTAAAAGAAGTCAGGCTAGTGTATCTGTAAGCTAAAAAATGCTAAAGATTGCCAGCAAACTTCCAGAAGCTGGGAAAGAGGCCTGGAACAGATCTTTCCCTAGTGCCTTCAGAAGGCCCTGCTGACATCTCAGTTTTGGACTTTTGTTCTCCAGAACTGAGATAGTAATTTTTTATTATTTAAGCTACTTAGTTTGTGGAATTTTATTATGACAGTCCTAGAAAACTAATACAGATGCTAAATTGGAAGACATATTTCTCATGTTCAGTCAATTGGCTTTTAGTAGAAATATGACCTTTAAAGTTTAGCAAATTTAATTACTAGAATCAGATGTTAAAAATACATAACTCTTAAAAAGGCCATCTTGCTCTGTGTGTGCACATACATATTTATGAGTTACAGTTCCTGTATATTGTGAAAATTTCATGGTCACAATAATAATCACATTAAATATAATTTCTTATTTATTTATTTTTGGGTGTCAAATGATGCTTTATTGAAACATTTTCCATTGTCCTTTTTAACTAGCTGGGCATTCCACAGCACCACTGTTGATGTCATCTATGATGTCATGAGGGTTGTGGCCATCAACACTGCAGCCCACCGACTGGGCCGTCCCCAGGGTCTCTGTAATGGTTCCAGGGAGCTCTCTAGCTAAAGTTTGGTGCCGCATCTGGCTGGCAATGTTGACAATTTCATCAAAAGTGGTATTTCCATTGTGTTTAATGTTTTTCTGTTTCTTTCTGTCTCTGGGTGGTTCCCTGAGGGCTTTGATGATGAGGGCAGAGGCAGAAGCCCTCTGGGCCTGTCTGTTCTGGATGGTCAGTTTCACTGTAATCCTCAGACCCTTCTGGTCACTGGTTGTCTTGGCAATGTCATCACCATCCTTCTTGGGAGACAAATCCAGGGGGCTGATCTTGGGGACCAGGGCAGACATGGCACCAACTTCACCACCAGTGCACCTCAGGTACACGACTTTGATCTCATTGGGGTCAAACTTAGGTGGCATGGTAGAGGTGGCTAGTGTCAGATGAACCTGGATTTGGGAAGATCAATGACCGTTGCACTTCAGCCTCCTTCAAGCTGGAAGTCAAAAGTATTTGTTTTTTTTACCATAGATTAAAGGATCTATTGGATTCCCAATCATTTCACTTTATGGTTAGATTTTCTGGAGTTTTCGATTTCCAATTTGAGAGTGAGTGGAGGGTTTTTCTCTTCTGAGTTTGAAGCTTTTCAATCAAATTAATTCTGATCAAAAATTTAGAAATCAAGAAATAAGGATAATGATGTGGAATGGTATGGTATATTTTTCAGGGTTTACAAAGCAGAAATCACTCTAGGTACTTCAAGTAAGAAGAGATCTAATATAGACAAATGGATACTTTCACAACCCTTAGAAGAGCTGTGGGTACATAAGGTCAAGGCTGTAACTTGATCTCAGGTTCACCACCAGCTTTTAAGGAATCAGAAAGTTGCAGAAATCTCATGAAGCTCCCACAGCACCAAGTTATGAGATCCATGAGGCAACATGCAGACATCGCTAAAACCAAAACAAAAATTCCTTCTCTTCTACCTTCTAGTCATGCACAAGGAACTCGCATTGGCTTTCTCTAACCCAGAACTCTGCTATAGGGGTTCTGGGAAATGTAGACATCCCCTGAGATACAGATGAAAAGTAAAGGGGGATTTTGGAGCCAAATTGTAAATAGATAATCTGCACAGAACCTTAAGCAATATTAGATATGGGCTCTTTTTTTCTAACTTGGTTCCAACTAAATTTTCCAAAAATGCAGTGTTCATTATTATTCAAAGATGATTATGTTCAGTATTTCTATTGTAAACTAAGAGTAAGGTCTCAGTTTGCCTTTAAGGCAACAATGATTTTTCAAATAAGAAAAAGGTTTATTTTTTGAGAAAAGCAAGTGTCTCAGATTTTAGAGTAGCTGTAATTTTAACAAACTGTGGCATATGTATTCCGTGGAGCACTATTCAGCCATAAGAAAAGATGGAGACTTTACATCTTTTATGCTTACCTGGATTGAATTGAAACACATTTTTCTTAGTAAAGTATCTTAAGAATGGAAAACAAATCCTATTTACTCAATACTAATATGGAACCGATATATAAACAACTACACGCCCACATGAATGAGAAAACACAAATATAGTCTAGCAAGGGGGAGGGGAGAGGTGAGGGGGAGGGAGGGAGAGGAAGGACGGGGGAGGACAATTGGCGGGATTTCACCTAATGTGTACAATGTGAGGGCCAATTGGTGGGATCTTACCTAAGGCATGAAATGTGAGGGTGTTCATCATGCCCCCTGGTTGAAGGGCTCAACTACAACTTGAACTTTACCTTAGAAGTAGAGAACAATGTAACCTAAAAATTTGAATCCTTGTATTAGTTTGAAATAAAAAAAGACAGTGAATATATTAATATGATCAGGTATTTAAACATCAGTCAGGATGGTGGGCTTCTGCTAAGTTTAGAGAAACATTTATTGAAGCAACTTGTTCTATGTGTTAGAAGTGGGAGTTTGCAACTTACTGGGAACTTGCTAATTGCCCTATGCTAGAAGCTCTCCCTAGGATGAAGTCCTCCAGGCTAACCATTTGCCATAGCTGCAATTTTCTGATAACATCTGCAAAGACACCATTGCCATAGCATAAAAATCAGCAAAGCTAGGAGTCCAAGAGACTATTTGAGCTCTTTTTCTTTATGTTCTTTCGTACCTCCAAACAATGAGACTGGGATATTGCGGCCTTCATCTGCATGCTTGTAGCCTTGAACTCTGCCCATCAGACAGAGAACAGACTGACAGGAAGAAACACTCATAACATACTGAAAAAGGTTTTGAGGTCAAAATATTTAACTGTTGGCTTGAGGCCACTCTTGGTTCTGAGGGCAGACTGGTCAGTGGATTTGACAGTGAGACCAGGAAGGACCACAAAACCAGAAGGACCTGGAACCAGTGAAGTTTCAAATTTTGTGGCCAATATGCCCAAGGTGGGCATATTGCCAAAAGTGAGGTCACTTACAGTCTTGGAAAAATCATGAATTTTTTTTGCTACTGCATTTTAGGAAAAGGTAGGTCACAAAGGAGAAATGGCCAGATTTCCAGGGGTTGGAGAGAGCATGGCACCAAAAGAGGGAACAGGAAGACTGAGTCAGGGTAAGAAAACACGGCATGCAAATGCACAGCGGCCACTAAAGTCCACAGCCACGGCTGCTGCAGCCTCGGGGTAGCAGACGTGTACAATACAGAGAGATTTCTTAAAGAATATTGTTAGGGGAATCTCAACCTTGGGACAGAGTCTAAGGGGAGGAGGTCATAAAAAGCTAATGGTATTTAGACTGAAACGAGATTGAGGTTTAGAAGAAGAAAGTAGATAATATATTCTACTTCTTGGCAAATGCATCCTTTGATTTTTTGTGTTGGATAAACACATCCATCCTGACTGATGTAAATACGTGATCATATTTTGTGTGGATTTTTTTCTTCAGTAGAGAAAGGAAACAATAGAAAAACAATAGACAACAGGTGAGCTAATAGAGAAAACCCCTGCTTCAGGTGACTGGCTTAGTGAGGGATATGGTATTTAGAAAAGGAATCCTACTTATGCCTTCTGGATTGGTGCTGAGACTTGACTTCCCATCTTGGATGAGCTCCTGGAGTTAGTAACCCAACGGCAGCCAACCTGAGTTCAAGAAAGGCCCTCGTATTGGATGCACCACTGGCAACATCCATTCCCAGGGAAGATGCTTTAGCCTGGAGCACTGATTTTCAAATGGTGTGCCATGAGAGGATCTTA
>CAUYRH010152286.1:0-17767 GCA_963574655.1 Perodicticus potto
AATGAGAAAATATCATGAATGTTACATTAATCAGGTGGATAAAAATATCTCCAATTGTATGGGAAGCCCGCACACTGTACTCCAAGCTTGAATCATTGTACACAGTTATGACTCAATAAAAAATAATTAAAAAAAAAAAAATTCCTGTAGGTAGTATGAACATTATAACAATGTTGATTCTTCCTAGCCATGAAAATGGTATGTTCTTCCATTCGTTAATGTCTTCTGCTATTTCTTTTCTCAGAGTTTTAACAGTTCTTTCTGTA
Organism: Perodicticus potto; assembly: GCA_963574655.1. Taxonomy (NCBI): domain Eukaryota; kingdom Metazoa; phylum Chordata; class Mammalia; order Primates; family Lorisidae; genus Perodicticus; species Perodicticus potto. Next base: position 267 of record CAUYRH010152286.1, read on the forward strand.
GAGATACTTCACGTCCTTTGTTAGGAATATTCCCAGGCATTTCATTTCCTTTGAAGCTATTGTGATGGATATTGTGTCCTGAACTTAATTTTCAGCTTGGCTATTACTGGTGTATATGAAGGCTACTGATTTGTGGACAATGATTTTGTATTCTAAGACTGGACTATACTTCTTGATCACGTCCAGGAGCCTTGTGGTTGAGTACCTGAGGTTTTCTAAGTATAAGATCATATCAACAGCAAAGAGTGAAAGTTTGACCTCCTCTGTTCCCATTTGAATACCCTTGATATCCTTCTCTTGTCTGATTGCATTGGCTACAACTTTCAGCACTACATTGAATAGCAATGGCAATAGTGAACAGCCTCGTCTGGCTGTTTCAGTTCTAAGTGGAAATGCTTCAGTTGCATTCCATCCAGTCTGATACTGGCTATGGGTTTGTATCAAGAAATAAGGTAAAAAATAGGCATTTAGAAAATTTTTCTGATAGATGGTCAACTGATAGATGGCCTCTATCAGTTTAAGAGATGTCTATGCCTATTCTCTTAAGTGTTCTTGTCGGAAAGGGATGACAAAATTTTGTTGAATGTTTTTTCTACATCTATTCAGAGGCATATGTGATCTCTGTTTTTGTTTCTATTTATATGGTGAATTACATTTATGGATTTACACATGTTGAAGCAACTTGGTATCCCTAGAATGAAGCCCACCTGATCATGATGTGTAATTTTTTAAATGTGTAGCTGTATTCTGTTTGCCAGGACCTCCTTGGCAAGTGCAGCAACACCAAAAATAAATAAATGAGACATGATCAAGCTAAAATTCTTCTACACAGCGAAGGGTATAACAACTAAAGCAAACAGACAACTCAGAAGGGGAGAAGGTATTTTCATGCTATGAATCTTACAAAGGATTAACACCTAGCATCTACAGAGAACTCAAACTAATCAATAAGAAAATAGAAAAAGAAAACATTTAAAAGTGGGAAAGAGAATTGAAAAGAATGTTCTCTGAAGAAGACAGACTAATGGCCAATAAACACATGAAAAAATGCTCATCACCCTTAATCATCAGAGAAATTCAAATCAAAATCACTCCCATATCACCTAACCCCAGTGACAATAGTCCACATCACAAAATTGAAAAGCTGAAGGATGCTGGTGTGGATGTGGAGAGAAGGGAATACTTCTACACTGCTTTGGGGATTACACATTAATACGGCCCCTATGGAAAGAAGCATGAATAATTCTCAAAAAGCTAAGGTTGTGGGATCAACCACAATGCCATTACTAGGTAACTACCCAGAAGAAATAAAATCATTTTACCACAGGACATTTGTACTAGACCTTCATTGCTGCTTAATTCACAATTGCCAAGATGTAGAATCAACTCTAGTTCCCATCAACACATGAATGGATTAGTTAACTGTGGTATATGTGTACCATGGAATACTATTCAGCCATAAGAAAAGATAGAGACTTGTATTTACCTGGATGGAGTTGAAGCACATCCTTCTTAGTAACATATCATAAGAATGGTAAGGCAAGTATCCAATGTACTCAATACTAACATGAAACTAACAGATAAACATTACCTAACTACAGGGGAGAGAAACGATTTCAAATGGGGGAAGGAAAGAAAGGGGAGGAGGTGTAGAATGTGAGGGTATACAACACACCCCTAGGTGAAGGGCTCAACTACAACTTGAACTTTACCTAAGAAACACAGTGTAGCCTAATCATTTGTACCCATATCTTAATCTGAAATAAGAAAAAGAAAAAGGAAAAGAAAACCCTACTTCCTCCGGGAAACTTACACATTTCTTTTCCCACCCATTGTGGGTTTCACCCATTAAAACCCCAGGCTTTCAATGAAAACAACCTCTCTGGGCAAGCCATGCCCATAAATGCAACTAGATGATTTATTTGTTACCTGTTCCCTTAATCTTATGTCCTATCTGTGTCTCTGTGCATAAATATTACCTATGAGAATATGAACTCCTGCAGAAAAAAAAGGACCGTTTCTTTTTTTTTTTTTTTTTAGCTCTAGGACAAAACTATATTTAACAAGCTGTGCCTCTTAATTACACATTTTAGAATATAACTTTTACACTTCTTGAATTGGGTGGCTCCTGTGGCTCAAAGGAGTAGGGTGCCTGCCCCATATGCCAGAGGTGGCGGGTTCAAACCTGGCCCTGGCCAAAAACTGCAAAAAAAAAAAAAAAAAAATTAAAAAATAAACTCCTCGAATCATCTGAAAGTCTTCAGTGGTGGGAACAATGTTTTAATTCTGTGGATCTCTCTAGGCACATATAAATTAAGGAATTCAGAACACACTTCAAGGACAAATATCTGGGTTTAAAATCCAATATTTTAGGCAAAGTAGTATCAAAATCTGACTACTATCGGTGATTCTCTTGAGTGTCCACAATAATGGTAGATAGAGACAATATAAATCTCAGAAAATTTCCAAATCTCATTCTAGGAAAAAAAATTGCACTTTCCTATCACCTTGGATCAGAATTACTTACAAGGAACAAAAAATGCACACTTGATTTTTTTTCTCATTTCATACCACTGAGCTCTCTCCCCAACCCCCCAGCTAACTACCAGTTAGCATGTCCTGTGATGCAGGCACTCTGCTAAGCACTTTATGTGGACGAACATATTTTATCGCTGTTGCAATTTCTGGGAGTGGCTTTTATTATCCTCAGTTTACAGATAAGACCACCGAGGCTTAGTGAGGAAAAGTGACTTACTTGAAATAAATTGCCATGAAGTGGCAGAGCCATTTTCTTAAGTTCCAAAAATAAAACCAAATGGGAAAGTGGAGTGAGGCATAGTCTTCCGCTGAATAATGGAATGTTTGGTTCCCCGCACAGTGAGTACTGCTGCTGGGCCTCTCAGGCTTTTCCCTACACCAGTCAGCAAAGGGCGGATAGACGAGGAGGAGAGTGAAACTTGAGAGCAGCCTTAAAGAAGGATGGTGACTTTTCCTCTTTCATATTGACATGGATGGAGCTGGAACATGTTCTCCTTAGCAAAGCATCTCTAGAATGGAAGAAAAAGTATCCAATGTATACACCCCTAATATGAAGCAAATTTATATCTTTCAAGCGAAGGCTACAACTCATTTATTGCACAATAAGATGGGGAAAGGGAAGAGGGAGGGAAGGGGAGGGAGAGGGTGGGGGGAGAGATGATAAAGGGTGAGATCACACTTGTGGGGCATATTTGAAGGGTCAGGAGAAAACTTCTAAATAAGGGTCAAAAATGTTTTCACATAGTAAATGAGAAAATATCATGAATGTTATATCAGTCAGGTTGATAAAACTATCTCTGATTGTATGTGAAGCCCGCACACTGTACCCCATGACTGAATTATTGTACACAGCTATGACTCAATAAAAAATAAAAAAATAAAAGTTTAAAAGAAGTCCGTCCTTCTGAGGGCCCACGCTGCAACCTGAAGAGCTCACTCAGACCTTCTGTGCTTGGCCGGTTCTGAGTCTGGAAGCAAATAAACAGCAGTCCACACAGAACACGGTCCCTTCACATTTTCAGAACACAGATGTACAATATGCATTTTCATGCCAAAATGTTTTGTTTAACCCTCAAACAGCCTTTAGGATTTGCTGTGCCTGGTGTGGATCGCTGTCACGTTGTGTCATGGTGGTAGGCACTGAAAGTTGATAGCTGGCTGAATCCCAGTTAGAGATGAGGACACTGGTTTTCCCAATACCTCATAGTTAGCAAGTGGCCACAACATATAACCCCATGATGCACTGCATAGAACTTCGTGCTAGTTTGCAGAGGTAGTCTTCACTCCTAGTGACAGCAACTTGCCTGCTTCCTAAGAGGATATTTCCATTAAATTGGTGGGTGTCTCTGTCTTCATCAAGCCCCAGGGCACCCATGAGCTATGTAGCTGTATAAACTGAGGTGCTGCAGGATTATCTTTCCAAATAATTACATAGTCACTGCAAAGCAAAGCTACATCTCATATGAATCACCGTGAATAATGTCTTTAAAGTCAAATAGGGCTAGGTTCAGATTCCATCTTGCTATTGAACTAGGAATATCTTGGACAAATGTTGTAACCTCTCTAACCATCTGTTCTGTCATCTTGAAAACTGAAATAATAATATTTCTTTCCTCAGCATTATTTTAAGAATTAAAGGTAATAGTGAATCTTATATAGTGCTGTCTATGCACTTTGCTACAAGCCTCTGAGGCTGATAAATTATTATTTTCTTATTAAATAAGGGCATAGGGCAGAGACAGATTAAATAACTTGCCTTTCACCCCCTAACACTAACTAGGGAATTCAGACCCAATTCCAGAAGGCCTGCCTCAAAAGCCTGTATTACTATTATATAATACAAACTACTGTGGCATGGCAACTGAAATATATGAACCCCCAACCCAGAGCTCCTTCTATTACACCAGGCTTATCTTTCCCTATTTCTAAAAATGTCCTCCCAAAATGGCATTCTATAATATTCTGCAGAGGGGCATGGCCAGATTTCTCAGTCCACAGTTAAAACCGCAATTCATTGAAGAAAATCACCTCCTCTGAAAGGCAGTAAAATAATGATAGAAAAAGATTTCATTCATCCTTCCTGTCAAGGCATCCAGCTCTCAGGATGCTCAGTGCTGATGAATTCTGCAGAGGGTAAATGCTATGAAAAATGTATTAGAAAGCAAACGGTGTGTAATGACAAAGATTCAAATACTGAACTAGCTACAGTCTAAAAGATAAAAAGAACTTAAAATATTTTTAAATAGTTGCTTAAATAGACTTGTGTTTGGTTTTTGACAATAATTTTTTAAATATTCTGAAGTCATCAATGTTCCCACTCTGCCTCCTCTCCAGATTAAATTTTGTGATTACCTTTGTCTTTAAGTTGAGATCTTCTATCAATTTACAAAATAGTTAAACTTAAATTACTTCTTGTCAATATCTAATACTATATTACTTGACAATGATGCATTTGTAGTTTGGAAGATAATAGAAACATAACTATGGATGTGGCTCACTGGAAAACTGGAAAAAAAGAATCTCCCAAGTGGAAATACTATGGGCATTATTATTACAGAAGCTGAGCAGCTTCTGTAATAAATGGTTGATCAAGCTTGCCTTCATCTTTTAAGATTAATTTTGTTTGTAAGTGAGAAGTTTAATGAACAGATAGAATTACCCTACATTGCTGGAAGAACTACAGTGTAAGTTGAAGGTTAGCTTATTAAAAGAAGAGTATATTCAAATAGAATAACATTTTTTTTTAGGCCAATGAAATTGACAAAGATTGAAGACCAATAAGAGTACAGAGTTACACTCTTATTAGCTTTGATGTCTGGGCAGAATACACACAAACGGCTTCAAACTTGATTTTACATTCTTATAGATATTCTTAAAAACAAAATGACTGATTACTAACTGATTTGTATCTTGTTTTCCTTCAGGTACAAAGAGTAGGCATTTTTTTCTTCAACATTATCGGCCCACCCTAATTTCTACCCTAACTGAAATCTTAATTCTCTTCTTTTGATAGCATAATTCCTGCCATGGCAACAACAAAAGATGTGAGAATATTCTCTGCTGCAGGTGAAAATGATCATAACATATTGATAAATCATCTTCAGATTTCATTTCTATGTAAATGACCTTATAACAGGAAAGAGAGAGAAGAGAAACAGAAGCAAAGTGGCATTTGAAAAGCAGAGTGCTTAGAATAAAATATTTTTCACTAGTTTCAGCAACATTTAAAGAAGGGTCAAACTGCAGCAGAATTTTAGATAACCATGACTCTTGATTAGTCACTATTAAAAAAGAACACTTCTTTAAAATTTATGAAAGAACAAAGGGAAAGTGTTCTCTGTTCTAAGAGTAGAATCTATTGGTTTAGTTTTTATGTTCCTTTGCAAATTAATTGGGAACATATTAATGAGGTATATGGAGATGAAAAATAAGAAGTGATTTCAGAGTTTGTCTGCAACACTACAAGTATTGCATGAATTTTTAGATAGTGTTTTTTAGACAATGTTCACAAACTTACAGAATAAAGTAAGAGACTCTGAAATCATCTTTTTTCCGAAAGCCCAATAGCTGTTGGAACCAGAAGGCGAGATAGACCTAGAGGATATGAACAAACGAGTTGTGACCCTCCTCCAGGTGAGACTTGAAGAAAGCTTGGAGGAAACACTGACGACCCCAAGGGAAAGGAACTCTACAAGGCAGATCCAGAGAAGGCTGCCTTCAGAGATTAAATCTCTGGGGCTTTCCATGAGTCTATAATGTCCCCGATGAAATTCAGGGTCTCCGGTGTCTCTAAAGAACTGAAGAAGAGATAAGGAGATGGACTGAATTTTCTCCACTCCACCCCACTCCCAAGATTAGGAGAACCCATCCCACCTCCAAGATCATTAGCTTCTATTAGAAGCTAGAAGTTTCTTCTTTCTATCTGGAACTGACAAACTACATTGCTGAACACATACAGCTGTCGTCCACCACCATGAGTACATCTCAAGAAAAAGAAAGAAAAAACAAATGACCATTATCAGGGAGAAAAGAGATCACTGTAGATTCTACAAATCTTAAAAAGATCACAAATAAGAACCGGAAAATACGCCTTATAAAGGATGTATTTTTAAAAGAGCAATGCCAGCAAATTTGATAACATGTAAAACTGACCCTAATTCCCTGAATACAAATTAGCAAAACCAACAGAAAAAATAGATAATTGCAACATTAATTGTATTAAATCTTAATATACTCATATTAATTATCAACTGTTCATTTGAATTCATAATTTAAAAGCTACCCAAAAGGAAAAGTCTAAGCTCAGGTAACTCCGTTGGTGAAGTCTACCAAACATTTTAATAAGAAATAATATACACAATTCCTTCAGAAAATTGAGGAGAGGGAATATTTTGTAACATTTTTTATGAGGATAATATAACCCTTATCTCAAAATCTGGCAATGGCATTACATAAAAAGAAAATGACTAACCAATGTCATTTGTTAACCTTGACCTAGAAATCCTTAACAAAATATGAACAACTTGAACCCAGAATTACATAATAAAGGCAATCCATTATAACCGATCAAGAATTTATCTCAGGAGCATAAGGTTGGCTTAACATTTGAAAACCAATCCACATAATTCACCACCTTAAAATAATAAAGGGTAAAATAAAAATCCTATGATTATTATAGGAGATATAGGAAAATTATTTCACAAAATTCTACCCTCATTTATGATTAGAAAGAAAAAGCTTTCAACAATTTTCTGAAGCTCATAAAAGTTTGCTACAGAAAGAAAACAAGTAGCTTTTTTTCCTTTGGGTAAATACCTGGTACTGGGATTCCTGGATCAAATAGTAGGTACATTTTTGGTTCTTTAAGGTTTCCCCATACTACTTTACATAGAGTTTATACTAGTTTGCAGTCCCACCAACAGTGTCTAAGTGTTCCTTTCTCTCTGCATCTACCCCAGCGTCTGTTGTTAGGGGACTTTTTGATGTGCATTGTTCTCACTGATGTTAGATGACACCTCACTGTGTTTTTGATTTGCATTTCCCTGATGATTAGAGAGGTACAGCATTTTCTCATGTGTTTGTTGGTGATTGGGCTACCTTCACTTGGTAAGTTTCAGAGCAGGTCTTTTGCCCACTTTTAATAGGGTTGTTTGATTTGTTCTTGCTTATTTGTTCGAATTCTTTGTAAATTCTGGTTGTCAGCCCTTTATTGGACGTATAGCATGCAAATATTTTCTCCCATTATGTAGGTTGTCTATTGTTGTGACCCCTATGGCCCTGTTCTGGGTCACTGTAGGAAGGAACCAGGTGTGACACGAATTAGAATTACAAGCTTGTGGGAGGTGGGCTAACCTTAATTGCAGGGTAGCCCCGAGCCCGCTCTGCAATGGCTATTTATTAAGGTTATATGCAACAGGTGTGGAGAGTAAGGTACCAACATACACAGCAGGTGTGGAGAGTTCAGGTAATTACATATGAGGGCTGCATGCATAAGGATTGCCAGGTGTTCTTTCCCCACAACACTCATGAAGAAGTACTAAGCATCAATGTTAACATATGCTTACTAGTGAGTGACAGACCTTATCTCATTCCAGAACACTGAATTATTTGGGGGATTGCCTCCAAGTCACAAAATGTCTCTAGGCTTGCCAGGAGACTGTCCTGTTCTCAGCATTTCCTTTTAATGGGATAAGAATCAGTAACTGTCCTTTGCAAGTATGGTGTCCCCATTCCTCTACAGTCTATTACTCCATTCATTGTGTCCTTGGCTGTGAAGAAAAACTTCTTCTTCTTTTTTTTATTTTTATTAAATCATAGCTGTGTACATTAATGCAATCATAGGGTACAATGCGCTGGTTTTATATACAATCTGAAATATTTTCATCGAACTGGTTAACATAGCCTTCATGGCATTTTCTTAGTTATTGTGTTCAGACATTTATATTCTGAATTTAGTGAGTTTCACCTGTACCCTTCTAAGATGCACCGTAGGTGTGGTCCCACCAATTACTCTCCCTCCACCCATCCTTCCCCTTCTCTCCCCTCCCTTGACCCATAAAACTACTTTGAGATATCATCTAACTCCAGTAAGATTAGCCCACATCATGAAATCCCAAAACCAGAGATGTTGGCGTGGATGGGGAGAAAAGGGAACACTTCTACATTGCCGGTGGGAATGCAAACTAATATGTTCCTTTTGGAAAGATGTTTGGAGAACACTTAGGGATCTAAAAATAGACCTGCCATTCGATCCTATAATTCCTCTACTAAGTATATATCCAGAAGACCAAAAATCACATTATAACAAAGATATTTGTACCAGAATGTTTATCACAGCCCAATTCATAATTGCTAAGTCATGGAAAAAGCCCAAGTGCCCATCGACCCATGAATGGATTAATAATTGTGGTATAATTAATTAATATTCCAAAATATGGAATATTATGCAGCCTTAAAGAAAGATGGAGACTTTACCTCTTTCATGTTTACATGAATGGAGCTGGAACATATTCTTCTTAGCAAAGTATCTCAAGAATGGAAGAAAAAGTATCCAGTGTACTCAGCCCTACTATGAAACTAATTTATAGTTTTCATATGAAAGCTATAACCCAATTTTAGCGCAAGAATATGGGGAAAGTAGTAAGGGAAGGGAGGGGGGAGGATAGGTGGAGGAAGGTAATTAATTGGAGGGACCACATCTATGGTGCGTCTTAGAAGGGTACAAGTAAACTTACTAAATGCATAATATAAATGTCTTAACATAATAACTAAGAAAATGCCATGAAGGCTACGTTAACCTTTTCGGTGAATATATTTCAGATTGTATGTAAAACCAGCACATTTTACTCCATGATTGCATTAAGGTACACAGCCATGATTTAATTAAAAAAAAAAAAAACATGGATCTATACAAAAGAATAGAGAGCACCCAGAAACGGTAACTATATGGTTAAATATATCAGAATTGTTTCTACTCAGGAAATGTCTTTAAACATAATTTGCTGTCTAAAAAATAACAATTGTTGGATTTATAGCATATGTACATAAAAGTAAAATATGTATCGATAGCAACATGAAGACCATGGGGGAGAAAATGAAGTAGTATTACAAAGTTCTTATTTTATACATCAAGTGGCATAATATCACTTGAAGGTAGGCTATAATAGATGTTTACTATAGATCATAAAGCAATGACTAAAATAAAAAAGCAACAAATGTGATAAAATGTAATTATTAACAAAACAAAAGAGGAAAATATATGAGGCTAATAAAAGCTAAATAGCAATACAACAGACATAAGCATAGCAATAACAATGATCATTTTGAATTTAGATAATCTAACCATCCGAAATAAAAGGCAGAGACAGCCAAATTGGATTTCTTTTAAAAAAGAACAATTATAATAAGATGCCTAAAAGAAACACACTTAAAATATAAAGAAAAAATATGCTATTAATATAAGTATAATGGTAAGGAAAAAAAGTACACATATGCCACACTAATAATAACCAAAGAAAGTTCATGAAGTGGCTACGTACATCATACAAAGTAGATCTTAAAACAGAGAATGTTACCAGGGATACACAATGCCCTTCGTAATGATTAAAGGAATTAGTTAATTCATTAATAAAATATAATAATCTTAAATATTTATACCTTTGTAACAGACTTCAAAATGGATGAAACAACACTGATAGAGCTATAAGAAGATTAGATTCAATTATAGTCAAATTTCAGTATCAAGCCTTCAATAATTGGCAGGAAAAGTAGTCAAAAATCAACAATTACATATTTCATTTAAACAATTTTAGCAACTAAATTGACTTAATTAATATTTCATGGAATAATCCACCCAGCAAGAGCAGAAGACACATTTTTAAATGTATATACAGAACACTTACAAATATAAACCATGTTTTGAGCCATAAAAGAGATATCAATGTTTAAAAGGATTCAGTCATATACAATGTGATTCTTATAATAATAGAAATATTAGAAATTAATAAAACAGAAGGATTTTAAATGTTATAAATATTTGGAAACTAAATAATATCCTTCTAATAACTCATGGGAAACAAATTTAATGATATTTTAATTAAACATTATTTTGAATTAAATAAAAATGAAAAGATAATGTGTCAGATTGTGTACAATGCCACTAATGTAGTTCTTAAGGAGAAATTTGTAGCACTGAACACTGATAATATAAAAAAGGAAAGTTCTCAATGATTTTTACTTTCACTTCAATAAACTAAGAAGAGCAAATTAAATTTAAAGTAAGTAGAAGAAATAAAAGAAACAAAGCATTAATAAATTAAATAGAAAACAGAAAAAAAGTAGAAGAAGTCAATAAAACCAAAAAGTAGTTCTTTGAGAAGATAGATGTTATTGCTAAATCTCCAGTTAGACTCATACAGAAAAAAAAGGGGGGAAGAAAGAAATTATGCATATCAGGAATGAAAGTATTAACATAATAAACCATATAAAGGATCTTCATATCTATGGTTATGAAAGGACTATTGATCTATAATTTTCACACAATAACTGTACAGTTATTAAAAAGTATAAAGGAAATATTATGAAGAATCTAATGTTTATAAATTCAACAACTTAGATAAAATGGACAAATTCCTTGAAAGATATTGACTACCAAATCTCATGCAAAAGAAACAGGTACTTAAATAGTACTGCACTTCTTAAAGCAACTGAATTCGTAATTAAAAATCTCTCTACAAAGAAAATCCCAAACCCCAATGGGCCTTTTCTTATGGTGAATTCTATCAAACATTTAAGGGAAAAAAATGAAAATTACAGATCAATAGTCCTTTCATAACCATAGATATGAAGATCCTCAATGAAATGCTTGCAAATTTAACCCAGCAATATATTAAAATACACCATGAGAAAGTGGAGATTATCCCAGAATGCAAGCTTGATTTAGCACTGGAAAATACATCAGGGTAAATCACCATGTTAATGAATTAAGAAAGAAAAAACATATGATTATCTTAATAGACATGTAAATGGAACTTGACAAAATCCAACCTTTATCTTTGATTTTTAAAGTAAGTCTTAATAAACTTGTAATAGAAGAAAATTTCTTCAACATTATAAATGACATTTATGGAAAAACTCACTGTTAATATTATATTTTAGGGGTGAAGATTGAATGCTTTCCCCTTAAGATCAGAAATAAGACAAAAATGAACAATCTTACCATTTATATTTACCATTGCACTGAAGATTTTAGAAATATGTAATCAGGCACTTCACCAAAGAAGATAAATGGATGGCAAACAAGCATCAAAATAGATGTTCCACATTATTTGTTACTAAATTCAAACTAAAAGAACAATGATATCTATGCATCTACTAACATGCATAAACTTTAAAAAGACTGATCAAGACACTTACAGGTGTTTACCCAAAATAAACGAGTAAATAAATAAATAAATCCATACAAAGACTTTTTTTTTTGTTTAGGGGGTAAAAAAAACCTACCCAAACAGAGGGTTGAGAAAAGAAATTGTGGTATATACGTGCAGTGAAATAGCACTCAACAACATAAAGGAATGAACAAATTTAATGTAGGCAACAACATGGGTGATTCACAAGATAACTAGGCTGAGTGAAGGAAATTAGACCAAAAAAGAATGCATACTGTGTCATTCTATTCACATAAAATTCGTACAGATACAAACTGATCCATACCGAGAGAATGCAGATAAGCAGTTGTCTAAAAATATAGGTCAGGAAATGATGAAAAAGGAAAGTTAACAAAGCTCATCAGAAAAATTGCAGGGAGATGGATATGTTTAGCACCTTTGTTACAATGATGATTTTACAGGTATATATATAGTCAAAATTTAGCGAATTGTACACTTGAAATATATATAATTTATTTTTTATTTCATTTATTTATTTATTTATTGAGACAGAATCCCACTTTGTTGCCCTTGGTAGAGTGCCATGGCATCATGGCAACCTCAGGCTCTTGGACTCAAGGGATTCACTCGCTTCAGCCTCCCAAGTAACTGGGACTGCAGGCACCCGCCACAACGCCTGGCTATTTTTTTAGAGACAGGTCTCGCTCTTGCTCAGGCTGATCTGGAACTCCAGAGCTCAGGCAATCCATCCGCCTCCACCTACCAGAGTGCTGGGATTATAGGCGTGAGCCACCCAGCACTGTCTGAAATATACACAATTTATTATTTGTACTTACACCTCAATAAAGCTGTTGAAACAAAATTGATAGGAAGGGACAAGATGGCTGACCAGAGACCTCAGCTACCATACTGCTTAGAAAGAAGTTGTTTTAGATGAACAAGAACAAACAAATATAGAATGGGTGTAATTCCCAGAGAAAAGTACCAGAACCTACAAGAGAGTCCACAGGAAAAAGTCAAGAAGGAGGAAGATGACTCCACACCTGTAGCTATACACCACATAAACCCGGGATGGCAGGTTTGAAACAGACCCAGGTCTACCAAACAATAATGACAACTACAACAGCAGCAGCAACAACAAAAATAGCCAGACATTGTGGCGGGTGCCTGTAGTACCAGCTAGTTGAGAGGCTGAGGCAAGAGAATTGCTTAAGCACAAGAGTTTGAGGTTGTTGTGAGCTGTGACACCATGGTACTCTATCTAGAGTGACATAGTGAGACTGTCTTAAAAAAAAAAAAGGAGGAGGGGAAGATATTAGCAGAGAACAACTCAACTGGGGAGAGACTTGTAGCCCTATGAGAGGGTAAGTAGAGCTGTTTGCTTCCCTCTCCCCCACATCTCTGACAGTGGAAGGGCTCTCATGCTGCTGAGAGACTTTCTGCTCAAATGAGTCCTGCTGCCACCAGTGAGCCGGGAACTACTGTGGACAGGGCACATGTCTCCCAGCCCACCTGGGGCACTTCCTGCCCTCCCGGGCCCCAGGAGGGATGGCAAATGTCATATTGGTTCTCCACTCACAATGTGCCCTTGTCTTCCCAAGGGGATTCAGCTCCTCAGGTTTCACCCTGCTCCTTTCTACGCATATATTCTCCACTCCAGCTCAGACTACAGGATCTATACTGGCCCAGTAGGGTGAGTTCCATGACTCCAGAGCCTGGAAATTCATGGCAGACACCTTCCTGACCTGCTATCACTCTCTCATATAGACTCTTTTCCACCCCATACTCCCTCAACTATGGCTGCTAAGAGAGAAAATTGAGCCACAACACCCAGGTTTCCACAAAGCACAGGATGCAGCCTTTTCCCCTTGGCATCCTGCAACAGACCAAGTTGTGCTCAGACTGTGATGACTGCTTGCTTGCTTGCCCTGGTGCTGTGTCCCTGGTGTTCCATCAGAGCCGGGCATGTCCTGCTTGGGCACCCTATAGGCTACTTGGGATGGGTGCACCTCTGCTGGTGTGGTCTAAGATTGACCTATTTTGTCTAGGGAGGTGAGGAAGCCATGTAGGTAGATCACTGGGGGCCCTAGTTGTGATATGGTCACAGGGAACCCCTTCCCTATGACAGAGCTGCCCTCATAGCTCATGCTGGGATCCTACCAACCCACAGCATAGTGTCAGGGGAGCTAAGCTGGTCTAGAATCCAGCCTGCCAGCAATACTGGGGGGAGACTGTGGAGCTGAAGTTGGGGAGAAGGGCAAAGCCCACTGAAGACTAATAGTCTGTGAATTTCAGACAGACCTGCCTCCACAAATAGACTTTCTGACTGGGTGGGGACTCCTCAGCCTCTCCATGATGACATTCTCCCCAGAAACTGTGAGCATTTAACTCCTGCCACAACAGCTAACTGATCCACCTCTGTGGAGCCTGAGGGTGAGCCATATCCAGTCCCAAGCAACCTAGCCACAGGTGCCTTGTCCCTGCCTCACTTTGGTGTTCCTGGAGATCAACAAACCCCTGGGAGGCAAAGCATCCTTCCCAAGCTTGGGGCACTCAAGTACACCACCTGGAAAACCAGAGTCTTCAACAGATACAAAAGAACATCTCAACAGCTGGCTCAATCACACAAACATGAACCAATAACTGTGAGAACAATAATATAGCCCTTCAAAGCATCTTCCAATTCAAGCAAACAGGGTGTGGCTGATTTACACTCACAAGTAACCACCCACTATCATCCAGACTAAGCAGGAGGACCCAACTCTATACACTCTGTCAGAAAGAGAAAACAGCAGGTCAGAGGCAACCTGAGCGGGTCATTAAGCTTTAAGAGAAATCCATGTGTAACTTAGGAACAGTACTCTTCTCCCTGACACAATCAGGGGACCAATATTTGGGGTCTCAGAGACAAGCCCATAAACCAGCACCAACATCCTTTTCTCTCAATAGAGAGGCAAGATCAGAAGGAGCCAGAAGAAAACCTTGAGGAATAAGAAATCAGAGTGAAAGGTCACCTCCTAAAGAAGACAAAAAAACTCCTTAGCAATGGATATCAACCTAAACAAAAAGATTAAAATGGAAGTAGAAGAATTTAAAACATGGGTTTGAAGTAAGCTCATGAAAATATAAGAGAAATTATGAACCCAAACACAAACAAGCCACAGAAGCAATGCAGGAAATGACTAAAGACAAGACATTGAAGACTAAAGGAAATCCAAACAGAACTTCTGGAAATGAAAAATGTATTCAATAAATTACTAAGCACAGCAGAACACCTAAGGATGGGCTTGTTCAGATAGAAAAAAAGAATCTCGGAACTTGAAGATGATACCTTTATGCTAAAGAAGTCAGTCAAAAGAAAGAACAGAGAAACAAGAGAAAGGAACAAGACCTACAAGAAATGTGGGACTATATATGTAAAGAGACCAAAGATAAAAATCATATGCTTTCCTGAAGGTGAAGAATAAAATTCAAAAGGATTTGGTAATTTACTTAAGGGAATTATTGAGGAAAACTTTCCAAGCCTTGCTAGAAATTTAGATATCCAGGTACAAGAACCACACAAGACTCTTGGGGGGTTAATCATAAAGAGCCAGTCACCACAACACATAATTGTTAGGCTGGCAAAAGTAATGAAGGAGGCATTCCTGTAAGCAATAAGGTAAAAATGGAGGGTAACTTACAAAGGAAAACTGATCAGGCTGACTGCAGACTTCTCAACTGAAACTCTACAAGCCAGAAGGGAGTGGAGATCCATCCTGAGCTTTCTAAAGCAGAATAATTTTCAGCCTAGACTCTTTTATCCTAAAAAAATCTAAGTTTCTTATATGAGATAGAAATAAAGATTTTCTCAGACAAGCAATCACTGAGGGAATTTGCAGACACCTTCTCTGCCCTGCAGAAAGTACTCAAACCAGCATTATACAATGATCAGCACGATGAACACCCACTGTGTAAAACCATCCAAAAGCTAAATTTCAGAGCCGAGATACAAATATGACTAAAGAGGTAAAACAAAAAATAAGGATCTACCCAACAGGACAAACAGAAATCCATCACATGTATCAATAATTTCAATGAATACGAATGTTTTGAACTCACCACTGATAAGACAAAGGCTGGATAAATGAATAAAAAAAATACAAACCAAATATCTGTTGTCTCCACGAAACACATATAATCCACAAGGAGTCATTTAGATTCAATGTGAAAGGATGAAAACAAAATTTCATGCAAATGGAAACCAAAAGAAAGTCAGTATAGCCATTCTCTTATCAGATAATATTGACTTCAGATTAATAAAAGTAAATAAAGACAAAGATGGCCACTATGTAATGGTGAAGGAAGCAATTCAAAAAGAAGACATAACAATCCTAAATTTTTATGTACCTAACACTGGAGGGCACAGGTTCATAAACCAAATTCTACTTGATTTAGACAAAAGAATAAACAGTAACACCATAAATACCAGGGACTTCAGCAACCCACTGACAGACTAGGACAGAGCCCCCAAAAGAAAATAAGCAAAGAAACAAGGAGCTTAAACAGAATTTTAGAAAAAATGGGCCCAACAGACATTTATAGAACACTCTCAAAATTACTGAATATACATTATTTTCATGAGCTTATGAAAATTCTCTAAGACTGATCACGTCCTGGGCCAAAAGACGTGTCTCAACAAATGAAATAAAACAAAATGATATCATGTATCAGACCATGGTGGAATAAATTTAGAAATCAATTCCAACAGAAACAGCAAACCCTATACAAAGTCATGGAAACTAAAAACCTATTGCTGAATGACCGTTGGGTCAATGAGGAGATAAAATACCCCCCAGGCAATTGAAGCAGTATCAAAAATACACTGCTGGGACCTGATGAAACTAAAAAGCTTCTGCACGGCCAAGAACATAGTAAGTATAGCAAGCAGACAGTCCTCAGAATGGAAGAAAATATTTGCAGGTTATGCCTCCGACAAAGGCTTAATAACCAGAATCCACAGGGAACTCAAACGCATTAGCAAGAAAAGAACAAGTGACCCCATCTCAGGATGGGCAAAGGATCTAAAGAGAAACTTCTCTAAAGACAGGCACATGGCCTTCAGACACATGAAAAAATGCTCACTATCCTTAATCATCAGAGAAATACAAATCAAAAGTACCTTGAGATATCATCTAACTCCAGTAAGATTAGCCCACATAACAAAATCCCAAAACCAGAGATGCTGGTGTGGATGTGGACAAAAGGGAACACTTCTACATTGCTGGTGGGAATGCAAACTAATACGTTCCTTTTGGAAAGATGTTTGGAGAATATGCAGAGATCTAAAAATAGACCTGACATTTGATCCTATAATTCCTTTATTTGGTATATATCCAGAAGACCAAAAATCACATTATAACAAAGATATCTGTACCAGATTGTTTATTGCAGCCCAATTCATAATTGCTAAGTCATGGAAGAAGCCCAAGTGCCCATCAATCCACAAATGGATTAATTAATAGTGGTACATGTATACCATGGAATATTATGCAGCCTTAAAGAAAGATGATGACTTTACCTCTTTCATATTTACAT
>CAUYRH010152287.1:0-10892 GCA_963574655.1 Perodicticus potto
GAGGCCTAGAGGAGGAGACGGGGAAAGACCGGGAGAGGAACGGAGAGAGCTTCTCTCTCCCTACTTGAAATCTCTCCCACTACCAGGAGCTTTGGTGTTTTCTGTATTCTTTTCTGTAAATCAATTCTGTCTTATCACGGAGGGGTGGGGGGGGGAAATAATGTAATGAAGAATAATAAAATACATGTATTTAAAAAAATAAAATAAAATAAAATAAAAAGAAACTAAGACTTGGGGCGGCACCTGTAGCTCAGTGGGTAGGGCACTGGCCCCATATACTGAGAGTGGTGGGTTCAAACCCGGCCCCGGCCAAACTGCAACAAAAAATAGCCAGGCATTGTGGCAGGCACCTGTAGTCCCAGCTACTCAGTAAGCTGAGGCAAGAGAATCGCCTAAGCCCTGGAGTTGGAGGTTACTGTGAGCTGGGGCACCACGGCACTCTACCAAGGGCAATAAAATGAGACTCTGTCTCAAAAAAAAAAAAGAAAGAAACTAAGACTTGGCAGGCTCTACTTTTTTAGGAGCAAGTATGTTGAATTTGGGGGTTGAATGCACTGCCTTTCACGTACACGTATGTGTGCCCCGGTCAACGTGAAGTTCAGGTCAGCCATCATGTCTTTGCTTGTGCAGTGGCCTCTGCCTTTCTTCACCTTGCTAATTCTTACTCATCTTTCAAAATCTACTCTCAGCGTAATTCTTTCTGGTAAGTTTCTCCGAACCACCACGCTACACTGAGAAGCATCTTGCTGTCTTAGCACATCCACAGCAGTGCTTCTCAGTTGTTTCTCTGGGAACATTTGGCAATGTCTGGAGACATTTTCATTCTCATGACTGAGGGCGTCGAGTGGGTGTAGGATGTCCTGCTGTTGTCTAGTGGATAGAGGCCAGAAATGCTGCTGAGCATCTGAAATGCACAGCACAGCCACCCCTCACAACCAAGAGTCATTTCTTCCAAAATGTCAGTAGTGCCGCTGTTGAGAGACCCTGCTTGATGGAGTGAAGTCTCGCCTTGTGTCCTCACTGAGGCTCAACTTCATCCTGGGCAAGCACCTTGTTGATTCAGCCTTTCATCCCCAGCACCCAGCACAGAACCACACACACACACACATATGTGTCTGTATCTAAGTTGCTTCTTCCTTCATGCGTTCACCTACCATGTGTGAAGTGCAGTACTCAGCTGGATGTGCACAAAGTGAAAGTCCCTCCTCTCAAGGAACTTTGTAATAAAACGGAGGAAAAGGTCATGCAAACCCCTGATTATTGACAAGACAAGGTGAAACAGGGCTGTAGTGAGGATAGGCACGGGCCGTGGGAGACCTGATTATTAGGTTGAACCAAGTGAAATTGCTGACATTCTACCTTTTTGACTAGAAAAACAGTTGCTTTGTATGGTTCACCCCAAAATGTGGTTTAACCCACATACTTTGGAACAGGTTAGGGGTGATATTCAGACTTCACAGAGGAGAAAAGACATGGGAAATGTGTTTCCAGTCTCTACCAGGTGGTCGTTCCCTAAAAATAAGGACCATATATATATATTGGTGTGTGTAGCACACTCACACATGTGCACACACATATATTTCTTTCTTTGTATTTTCTTCCCCCACATCAGACTTCCTGGAAGAGTATCTCACATTTACGGGGCCTTAGTAATTTTTTGTTGCCCAAGGTTCAGGTAGTTATTTGTACTGCAAGTTGGTTTTATCACTGCAACCGCACTTTAACCCCCAGGAACTCCGGTGACCAGTGTGATATACACTCAAAATATATAATGCTTTCCTGGTGACCACAG
The DNA here is from genome assembly GCA_963574655.1 of Perodicticus potto. Classification (NCBI taxonomy): domain Eukaryota; kingdom Metazoa; phylum Chordata; class Mammalia; order Primates; family Lorisidae; genus Perodicticus; species Perodicticus potto. Next base: position 1,793 of record CAUYRH010152287.1, read on the forward strand.
GTATAAGAAAACACAGTCCCCCCAGTACTACCCAAAGCCACAGCCTGTCAGAGGAGCCATCAGGGAAACTGACAGGAGCTAACAGCCCAGAAGCATAGCTGGTGGCCATCTGTGTGGTCACATGCCCCTGGGGGTGTCAGGCAGCCCCACACATACCTGGCCACATGCCTTGGCCACCTCCTCACCTCGTGCTCTGGAGCAGGTGGTGGAAGATAAACAGTTCAAAGCTGGACTCAGAACTTGGCAGAGTCGTGCTTTCAACCATGTGCAGCCAGAAATCTCTGGAAAACTGAACTGTTTATAAGGGTCAAACTTCAGTGAGTCTGATAAAGTCTGGCTCCGGTGTTGATCTAGTCTCTTGAAAGAATTGCCCAGAAGCTCATTGCCGACTGGCTGAACGTTACCAGTGGTGGAATCGGGCAGCTCAGACACCGCCCCCAGCTCCTGATGCAAGTCTGGGCAGCAGCGGGAGGGCTGGCGGCCAACAAGAAGATAAGCCTGGGACAGCCCTGCAGGCTGTACAGCCATCCGCCAGCTGGATCTACTCCGGGCCACTGGTGACCCTGCAATGACACCAGACACTACTAGCAAGAAAGCCTGGGATCCAGTATGCTCCTTCCTTCTCTTTGGGACTGCTAGGGAGTAGGGTAGCTCCTGTCCTTCTGGGTGCAGCAGTGACATTAAGGGCATTTGTGTACATGGATTGCAGGTGATGTCTGAACATTGTCCTAACATTGTGTCACAGCCATGGACTACGATACTTGATTCTGGCCTAAATAAAGCAAGCTGTAGGTGTTGAGGATGTTTTTATGTAAAAGAAGAATTCAGACCATGAATATGTCTTTAGCTGTTTCACCTAGATATATACTAAATTTTGCCAAGAGGTGGCCAACACATAGAGAATATTTTGTAAATGTTTTATAAAATTTTGTAATGAATATTTTGTAAATAAGTGTACATCTAGCTACAATTTCTCATTTTCCCTATGTAGGGTGACTTTATGAGCAACTTTTGGGTCATTTCATATTTTTTTGTTTTAATGCTGGTCCACTGGGAAAGGTTTGTGGAAATTTGACCATCTGATGTTTGTGTTCTCAGGTTCTTTGGAATTTATCTTCAAGACTTGGTGAGGCAACAGGGCTTCCTCCATATCCCCAGGGAAAAGGTTACTCAACTTCTGAAGCCTTTCCAACATGTGTTATTGTAACCTCACTGTCCTTCAGATTTTAAAATGCTGTAACTGTGGCAATTTCTCTGTGTGGTCAGCCCTTCCTGTAGGTACCCCCTTTCCAGTTTGTCCTGAAGAGTGGGCCCTTGGCAGAGTTTGGCGCTATTTGTTTGTGACCAAGAGGATTCAACTTATGTAAAATAGACTTAAATCATCCATAACGAAGACTTTGTCTTAATTTGTATTGTTGGACCAGGCAGAATGGCTCACTGCTGTAATCCTAGCATTGTGGGAGGCTGAGGTGGCAGGATCACTTGAGGTCAGCAGTTTGAAATCAGCCTGAGAAAGAGTAAGAGCCCATGTCTACTAAAAATTTAAGAAAAATTAGCCAGGTATAGTGGCTGTGTACCTGTAGTCCCAGCTACTTAGGGGGCTCAGGCAGGAGGATTGATTGAACCCAGGAGTTGGAGGCTGGAGTGAGCTATATAGTGCCACTGCATTCTAACCCAGGTGACAGAGACCCTGACTCAAAAAAAAAATTTAGGGCGGTGCCTGTAGCTCAAAGGAGTAGGGTGCTGCCCCCATTTGCTGGAGGTGTGGGTTCAAACCCAGTCCCGGCAAAAAACTGCAAAAAAAAAAAAAAAAAAAAAAAAAAAAAATTTTTGGGGGTGGCATCTGTGGCTCAGTGGGTAGGGTGCCTGCCCCATATACCGAGTGTGGCAGGTTTAAACCTGGCCCCGGCCAAACTGCAACAAAAAAATAGCTGGGCGTTGTGGTGAGTGCCTATAGTCCCAGCTACTCAGGAGGCTGAGGCAAGAGGATCACCTAAGCCCAGGAGTTGGAGGTTGCTGTGAGCAGTGTGATGCCACGGCACTCTACCAAGGGTGATAAAGTGAGACTGTGTCTCTACAAAAAAAAAAAAAAAGAAAATTTACAAAAATAGTATTTTTAGAGGGAGAGAAATATTCTTTGGTATGACTATCATAAATTTCAACAACCCACAAATGGAGCTTCATTTCTAGACACTGAATGTTAAAACCACCAATGCTTCAAGGGTAGGAGCCATGCCAAGGCCCAGGACTGGCCAGGTCTCCGGCCGGCTTAACTAGGTTCCGGATGCGGACCGCTAAGTTACCTTGCTCTGGTACAGTTTCTCTTAGGTGCCTGAGGGCTATCTACTATCAGCAGGAGAGAGAGAGAGTGTGTGAGTCTTAGACAGAGTAAAGCAGTCTTCATAGAAAGACAGATCTTAGTCTTTAGTAGAGCTTGGTAGTCTTCAGCAGAGAGACGTATGCTGGTGTTCTGCAGGCAGGAGAGGTGACGGAGTCAGAGTAAGTGAATCGTGATAGAATGCGCATGCTCCTTGACTGCCTTATCCTCTGGCCTAATATAAGGCTGAGCTAGTGCTTCTCAACACCACAGGTGCAGAGACTGTCAATTCACCACTGCTCTCATCTCGCGAGCTCTCATGCTTGTTAGGCGTGCTAAATCCCTCTCCATGCTCTTTCCACCCAGGTGTTCCATTATTGAGCTATACAGGTATTTCTTATAACTCTCATTCCTCCTAGCCATAGGCTACATGGGTTGCAACAGGGCCATATCTGATTTATTACTTTCCCTGCCATTCCAGAGAGTATGATAAATGTTTGTTGAATGACCAAGCGTTCCCAGCATCATTTTCTTGCATTCATGTTATATTGCTACTATTATAACAATAAGTGTGAAACTTATAAAGAGTCCATACCCATAGTTTGATACATGAAACTAAATATCCTTGATGTTTTATAAAGTTTTCTAGTCTGAAAAATGTCTCACAAGTAAAGAAACATTTTTTTAAATTATTCTAGTTTATCTATATTGGAGGTTCCTGAGACTCCTGTATCATGGTGCCACAGTTTGTCGCAATTAGTATTTCAAGTTTTTTCTCCAAATGTCACAAGGATAATTACAGAGTGGCCCTTACCAGCTCTTGGGAGCCAGCCCTGTGCCACTCTTCCTATCTCCTGCTCAGTCTCTTCACGTCGGCAGTTTGCTATCAGCCCTGGTGGAGTGTTTACACCAAGGAAATTGGCAGATGCTATAAATCAGGACGTTTTATTCCTGGAGAGCTGTTTTTTAAACATTTACTTCCAATCCCTAAACAAGTATCTCAGATATCATATACAAGCAGTCTCTGAGTTACAAATACCCAACTGAACTGACATATGGCTCGCACTTAAGAATAGAGGCTATTACAGGTAATAGGTAAATGTACCTGTTCCAACCGCCATACAAATTCAACTCTCCAGAACCTATCTGAGTCATAACCCAGGCACTGTCTATAATTGTAGGTTATGATCCTACATCATGGCGTGTTTTTCTAATTAACTAGTTTTTTTTAATTGAAAAATCCGTATACACATGTGTATGTTAGATAGCGTATAGCAGAAACTTGGGTTAAAAGGGGACCTAAAAACATGTGGTTTAAATAAAATAGACATTTATTTTTCTCTCAGCTAGGCATCCAGAGATGGGCTACCCAGAGAGGGCAAGGCAGCTCATTATCCTCAATATATAGCTTCTGTCTCCAGGTCTAAAGTGGCTGCTTCACCTCCCATCATTGTGTCTGCATCCCAAGGATACAGAAAGGGTAAAAGGCAAGTTTTATCCATTCCTTTTAAGGGCATGACCCAGAAGTTACACATATCCTTTCTGCTCTCATTCCGCTGTCTAGAACCTAGTTACTTGGCCACACATAGTGCAAGGGAGGCTGGGAAGTATAATGTTCAGTCAGGCTCCCACATGCCCAACTAAAACTCAGGATGTCTATGATTAAAGGAAGAAAGGGAGAATAGATATTGGTGGCTAGCTACCCCGCCCACTCCAGCTTCTAGTCTTCCTCCCTAAAGGGAATTTCAGATGTCTTCTGTACATATAATAGCACATATGTATATGTTCTCTCATGGGAGGCCATGTAGCACCAATGGTTTAAGTGTGGACTTAGGTGTCGGAGTGGCCTGAGTTCTAATCTCAGTTCTATAGGTGACCAGCCATGTGAACTTGGGTGATATATTTAGTCTCTATGCTATAGTTCTCCATAAAGAAAATGGAGATAATAATAGTACCTACCTTTCTGGATTCTTGTGAAGATCAAATGTGATCATATACTTGGTGTTTTGATCAGTTTCTGGCACATAGTAAACAGTCAGATAGGGGCTGTTAGTATAATGATAACTTAATGATATTGTATCAACTTAATGATATTGGAAGCTTATTTATTTAAAAATAACACCATTAACCTAATTCATCTCAACTATATGGTCTCCTTTGCACTTTCAGAAGTTATCAAGTCTCATCATAGAAGAAACAGATGCATTCTAGAATCAAAAGACCTGGATGTGAAGCAAGTTCTAATTTGAATTAATCATTCAAACTTCAAACTCTTTGAGCCTGAATTTCCCTTTTTTTTTTTTTTTTTTTAAACTAGGGCAACCTCCATTCTGCAAATAGAATAAAAGCTCTCTTGGATTTCCTAATTTATAAAATAGGAAAAATAATATGTACCTCCCAGAGTTGTGATGAGGCTCTAACAAGACCATGTAGGTGGAAATGTGTCATAACTATTAAATTGCTATTCTATATAAAATCTGAGAATTGAGTTGGGAAGAATTTTAGAGGTCATTTGGTCCAACTAGTTATATGGCTGAGAGAACAGGATGGATTTCTTGGAAAACCTGTGCGGCTCACCCACGGTGGCAGGTGGCCAGCAGCTATTAGTATAGAGAACTCCAAGTACTGAGTACTGTCTCTCTCCACTGCCTCCTCTCCAGGCCAGGCCAAGCAAACACCAGTCCACACCAGGAATGCTGCAGTGGCCTCTTAAATGGTCCCTTTCTTCAGATATCACTCCCCCCCATTAGCCCATTCTCCTGGACTCAAGTGATCCTCCTGCCTCAGCCTTTTGAGTAGCGGAAACTACAGGCACACACCACCATGCCAGGCTGATTTTTCCAATTTTTGTAGAGATGCCATCTGGCTATGTTGCTGGGGATGGTCTCAAACTCTGGGGTTTCAGCAATCCTCCCACCTTGACCTCCCAAATGCTGGTATGACAGATTTATCTTTAAAAATCAAAACATAGCATAGGTCTGATGCTACGTGACTCCTCTGCTCACATTTACTGGATTTCCATTCACAGTAATATGGTGAGACCGGCTTTAGAATGACCTTCCATGGTACAGTAGATACTCAAAATCTTAAAGGTATCAAAGACCTGGCCAAATAAAGAAGCACCTGAGAGGCCCAAATCTAAGCAAACTGGGAACTCAGGAAGGTAAATAGAGGATGGGAGCCACTATTTTTCCTAAGGAGATTTGCTATAACTGGTAATAGGAATACACATCATTGTCTGGGAGTGACATTCAAAATGACATCAACAAAATCAAGCCAAGGACCAATCTAACCTCCAGACTACAAGTAGATTGTGAGAGAAGATGTGGACGGTGATTGGTGTTCTCTAAAGGCCCTATATTTATGTTTATTACCACTGCACTTTTTTTTTGATAATGACTCTCAGAGATTTCCCCAGGCCCCTGGCTGTATGCCTATGACTTCAGGAGGTTTCTTCTAAACAGGTGAGAGGGTTACAGCAGAGTTTGTAGAGGACGCCAAGAGCCTGACGACCTCTGAGCAAGATGATTTACAGCTGGGGGGTGGCCCTCGGGCAATTAGTGCTCCTCGTGGAGAGAGAACCCGAGCCCATGGTGAGCCTTGGGCACGTAGTCATTGTCTAATACTCCCCTCACCTGTCTTGTGCTGTCTCAATAAAAGGCTACTGCGGAGGTTGCTCGGGGCCACCCTGCAATCAAGGCTAGCCCGCCTCCTACAAGCTTGTACTTCTAATCCGCATCTGGCCTGGTTCCTTTCTGCTGTGATCGAGACCAGGGCCATAGGGGTTGTGACAAGAGTTACGAGGCTTTTGTCTTCTAAGTGTTTTTAATTTTCTGGCTTTCTTCTCCCTTCCATGGTTTCTGAGTCATTTCTCAGTTGTTAGGCAAGGCACCCAACATGTAATAGCTCATAATTCCTCTTCACTTTTCAGGAAGTACAAATCTAGTATGTAAGGCATATCTTTTAGCTGATGGAGCCCACTTACCAGGGGCCATGGAGTTGGATGGTGGCAGAGACACCGACGAGCCAGGTGGGCAGCGCCAGTGTTGACTGAAAGGCTCCAGACTAAATCAGGGACTGTCAGTATCTTTGTATCCCGGCTAAATAGAGGGCATGACATATTCTTGCACAAAATAAAAGGGCAAAAATCCAAGAAGGAAACATTTTCTGGGAGGCAAAATGGTGCAGTTTAGACATTAACAGAATGGGTAAGAGAGGTCTAAGAGGGAATCCTGACTGCCAATTTACAACTGCGTGAACCTTTGCCAAATTATTTAAACCTCTAGTCCTTCATCTGTGAACTAGGAATACCATTAGGTTGAACCGTATGAAATTGCTTTCATGTAATGGTCAGCTTATTGCCAGATATTGTCAATTTCACATGGGTACAACCTTATAATGGTGCCTACCTCATAGGGTTGCCAAGGATGAAATGAGATCATTTATGAAAAGGGCACAGCTCAATTTTTAAGGAGGATCTGAGCAGAGAACTGAAGGAAGTGAGTGAGCAAGGCAGGCAGAAGGAGGGGCATGTGCAAAGTCTCTGAGGCAGGAGTGTGCTGGACCTTGGTCTGCACAGCAAGGAAGGAGACCACTGTGCCTGGAGCCTGTGAGGGGGGAAGGGAGGTGGCTCAGAGCTGGAGCACTCAGTGCCATGCAGGGCAATGTGAGGGCACACCCACGTGTTGTTTGTGTCTAACTCCATGATGGAAAGAAGAGCTAGTATTTTTCATGAATGATACTCTGGATGTTTCTGCAGCACGGAGTAAGTGCTCAATAACCAAAAGTAAAAGAAAGCGAGGCCATAGATGGTGTGTAGATGAATGAGACACAGTGAAGAAGAACAGTGACTCTAAAGGAAGAGATAGGCAGCACAAACTGGGACTTTCTGGGGAAAGAGCTTTTCTCAGGCACTGTAAGGAAGGACCCTTGGGCCCCATAAGGGCAGGGTCCAAGATGAAGAGGTGCATCAAGATGCCTGACTCACCGTGCACTGAGAGCAGGCCAGGAAGTTATTCTCCAGCGATGTAAAGATGGAAAGTTAGCACCATTAGCCGGTAGGTACATAGGCTCTGGATTTAGCTTTACCAGTTCTATGACACTGGACTTAACCACTCTGAGCCTTAGTTTCTGCTTCTGCAACATGAGGGTAATGATATTATATACTTTATGGAGTTGCATAAGGATTAAATGAGATAACTTGAGCACATGGTGGGCACTCAGTAATTATTAATCTTCTTGGATCAAATATATGGGAGGTTGGTAAAGCATCTCCAAAGATGTTTTGAGCCCATTAACTGCTATTTATCTTCAGGGATTTGTGTGAGAACACAAAAATCCTATGCCAGAAGAAACCTGACAAGCATCTCCAAAGCCCAGGAAGACTTGGATAGGAAACTACAGGCTTCAAGTCAAGTGTTGAGATTAGGGGGAAGAAAGGAGATGTGGGAGGTGCTTGCAGAGAATGTAGACTGTTGCAAAATAGGATTGAACCATGAGTTAATAAAGAAGAACAAATACCTCCTGGCTTGAGATAAAATGAAAGGGGGAGAAGTGGTGTGTCCATAAATATTCTATGAGCCACCCTGTGGAAGACCCTCTGTTTAAACCACCTGTCTTGTAACTCAGGTAAGGAAACCCAGGAAGAGATGCAGAGCTAGGACTTGAAATCAACCAGAATAATACGTATAGCGTAATATTTATGTGAATAATAAGGAATCCCAAACATGGTCTCTATGACTTAAGATTCTTTTGGTTGCAAGAAGCAAATTGGTTGTCAATTACAGCCAGCTTAAGCAAAAATAAAAAAAATAAAGAAAATAGGCCAACTGTGGTGGGTCGCACCTGTAATCTAGTATTCTGGGAAGCTGAGGTGGTAGGATTGCTTCAGGCCAGGAGTTTGAGATCAGCCTGAGCAAGGGTGAAATCTCTACTAAAAATAGAAAAAGTTAGCCGGGCACCTGTAATTTTCTGATAGGCACCTGTAATTCCAGCTACTCTGGAGGCTGAGGTGAGAGCAGCTCTTGAGTCCTGGAGTTTGAGGTTGCAGTGAGCTATGATGATACCACTGCATTGTAGCCAGGGTGACAGAGTGAGACTCTGTCTAAAATACACATATATATATTTTATTATGTGTATGTACATATATATATATATACATAACAAATATATATATCATGTCATTATAAAATGTCATTATTATTGGGGAGAGGATCCCGGAACATTTGAACTTGCAAATTTCAGAAGGAACAGAAATGCTGGAGAGAACCTGATGGGCCTAGCTTAGTTCGATACCCTCCCAGCTGTGCCCAGGGGGTTGGCCTTTAGGACTAACACGATGTCCCCCAGAGGGTCCAAAGGAGAGTGGATTTCAGCAAGATTCAAGAATGGGATCAGGCAAGAGGAGAATAAATCTTAATTTTTTATTAAAAATAAGTTTAGTCTTTTTTTTTCATTTTATTTATTTATTTATTTATTTTTGAGACAGAGCCGCAAGCTGCCACCCTGGATAGAGTGCTGTGGCATCACAGCTCACAGCAACCTCCAATTCCTGGGCTCTAACGAGTCTCCTGCCTCTGCCTCCCAAGTAGCTGGGACTACAGGCGCCCGCCACAATGCCTGGCCATTTTTTGGTTGCAACCGTCATTGTTGTTTGGCAGGCCCAGGCTGGATTCGAACCCGCCAGCTCAGGTGTACGTGGCTGGTGCCTTAGCCCGTTGAGCCGAGTCAGGCGCCGAGTCATTTTTTCATTTTAATAAACTTCATTCTATACACTTGTTAAGT
>CAUYRH010152288.1:0-16507 GCA_963574655.1 Perodicticus potto
CAGAGTGAGGATACGCCGGAATCTGAACCATAGGGTGAGGATGCACCAGAAATCCAGCTGCAGAGTGAGGATGCGCCATAATTCCAGCTACAGAGTGAGGATACGCCAGAATCTGAGCTATAGGGTGAGGATACACCAGAATTCCAGCTGTGGAGTGAGGATGCACCATAATCCCAGCTGCGGAGTGAGGATATGCCGGAATCTGAGCTATAGGGTGAGAATATGCCACAATCCCAGCTGCAGAGTTAGGATACACTGGAATCCTAGATTCTGCACACTAAGATGCCCTGCATTGATGACAGTCTCTCATCTCCTCTGAGTGCCCAACTTTGAAGATGACAGTGCCCTGCTGGAGAAGTTGATGTCCATTATCACGTTGCTGCACACACTCCTGGCCAGGGGGCGGGAAGCTGGAGGAGAAGGCCTGGCAGGAAGGGAGGAAGTGCCTTCTGGGGCTGCCCCACAGCAGCTGGCAACAACCACCAGGTCAGAGAGGCCCCAGGTCATGCAGCTGGTAAGCGATGGTGCTTCCCTCTGACTCAGGTGCTTGGTTCTGCTGTGCACACCACACTGGCAGCAGACAGGGCAGGGAGTGGTGACATCGAAGTGCTTATACTCCTGTCATTGGGAAGGGGTCTAACCTGGGTGGGGCCCAGGCATCTATCTCTCCATAGTCTCTGCTGCCTCTTCTCCCTTTCCTTCCAGAGAATTCTCTGCTGGCAGTAGATTTTCAGCTCCAGGAATCTGGCTTGGGGCTATAGCTGGGCTAACCCACTTTCCTGTGGCCAGACCCAGTGTCAGGAGATGGGGCAAGGACTTGTCATGTGTGGTAGTGGCAGCTGGCTCAGCACAGATTTGTGATCCTCTGGCATGCCAAGGAAGAAGTGGCTTACAGTGAGGAAACCCAGGCAAGGACTGAATTTCCCAGGTCCTTTTGCATAACATGGGGCTGATGACAAGTGAATGGAAGTGAAGTGTGTCACTTTCTGGCCAAGGAACTTGAGAAGGTGGAACTTCTCTGAGTTTATTTGCTCATCTATGTAAGGATGTCAACACTCAATGTAATCTTGGAAGCCACATGTTGACTATGGCAGAGGCTACACCAGCCTAAGGCTTTGAGTAACTGAGTGGGGCAGAGTCTACCACTCTTATCAACCAGGAGCTCCTGCACTGGACAGTTCCCTGAGTAGGAAATCAGCTTTCACTGTGGTAAGCGATTGAGATTTGGGAGCTTATTTGTTATAGCATCTGGCGGTGCCCTAACCTAACCCAGTAGTTCTCAAAGTATGGCCTCTGGACCAACAGCATCAGCATTACACAGGAACATGTTAGAAATGGGAACTCTTACACTCCACCCTAGATCTGCTTAATCTGAAAACTCTGGGTTGGGGCTCAGTCATCTGTGCTTTAACAAACTTCTATGGTATTCTGCTGCATGCTTGAGTTTGAATCCCTGGCCACTTATTCACCAGTTCTTTTTTAGCTCCTGAATGGAGAGCACAGCTTAAGTCCTCCCGGGTGGCTTCATGTCTTCCCCCATGGTTATTCTCATACCCCAATTCCTGACCCCCAGAGGCCTCAAGCAGAAGACATCATGGATACATAGTTTAATTCTTGGCAAGAAGTCAGCAGAGTGAAATGGCATTCTCATAAGATAACCCATGAATTCCTCCCTCAGTTTTTCATTCTCTAGACAGTCACAGGGAAGCATTGGACATTCAGATGACCAACAGACTTCCCTTGAGGGGCTACAAAATACAGTTTGGATCAACAGTCCTACAGGTAAGTTTTATCCTGATTTTATCCCTCAGCGAGCACAGGTGAGAGGAAGGGCCAGAACTCAAACCTGTTCTCTCTGCCTCTGTCTTCCACGTTCTTTCTGTGGTCTTCGCACTTCCATGCCTGTGTTTCTTAGTGGTTGGAAGTCACCAGGCACAGCCTCTTTGTACCTAAGGAAGAATCATGTTTGGGCCGTTTGGGAAAAATTTACTTGTTACATTTTTCTGAGTATTTCAGACAGGGGTCCATGTTTGATTCACATCTGTGACTATGAATTCAGAATGCTCCCAAAGAGTGAATGGATGAGTTAATTGGCAGGTGGGTAGGAAGCTTGAACACATCATCTTACTTTATGTTTCTAGAACCTTGGATTGTTATACACTGAGAAACACTTTGTTCAAAGAAGCCCGCACCCTGCTGCAATTGCTGCAGCTGTTTGTGGAGGGGGAACAAATGGGCATGCTGTTGAGTGGGCTGCAGAGGACGTGCTGAAGTTGGGGCAGCCGTCCTCAAACTCGAGTATGCCTCAGCATCACCTACCTGAGGGCTTGTTAGTGTAAAACATGACTCCCTGAGTTCCTGACCTGATAGGTCTAAGTCTGGCTCCAAATTTTGCATTTCTACCACTTTCCCAGATGATGCTGATGTTATAACATGTCTGGGAACCACACTTGGAGAACCATTGGATCAGGGCAATTCCAAATCCCGCAGCAAATAAGCTCCCACATGTTAATAGCTTAAAGCTGCGAAAACGCATCTCCCGCTCATTCTCAGGGCGATGATTGCACACGTTGTGAAATGGCATATGGCGCAGCTCTTGGGAAGACTCGGATATAAATGCATTGATCCGAAGTGCTCTCTCTGCTCTATGATCTTTTGACTGAGAGCCCTAACCCTAACTTTAAGTAATTTATGTGCTATGATCTGATTTTCGTAAAACAAAACCAAAGCTAAAATAAAACAAACTATTTCCCTAACCCTCAAGCTCTATACATGTTTTATAAATATGGAAAAAAGTACATATGACTATACCTGGCTACTTAAGGGTACCTTTGAAAGTTCAGGGAGATTATTAGCTTTATAATAGTATCCCTGTATTACTCAAGAGGATGAGATCTTTGGAACAATTTCATAATGCAGGAGATCATGAAAACCACTCAGCTTATAGAGGATGGACTCAAGCTTGTTTGGTATCTCGGCATGCTTAGCCCCCAACAAAGAGGGGGCAGCGTTTCTTCTGCCTGCGGAGCATGAGAATATGAGGGATCCATAGTGATCTGGATGAATGAATTAACAGCCACATCAGTGACCACAGCACTTGCTGAGCGACTGGGGCGTTCCCACAGGAACTCCAAATGGGGGTGGTCTGAGTGGGGTGATGCTTCTCAAGGAGCTCTGTGATGGCCTGGTTTTAGATGGGTGAGCACTGAGCCAGCACAGCCCTGCCTTCTTGGACCATAAACTCTGGGGGATCCCAGGGGTTCATTCCTGAAACTGATAGTGAGTGGTAGGATTTAGTACTGGTGGGCTAAGCAGCATTTCTGCCAGAAGAAGAAAGTACAGATGAGATTCAGATTCCTTGGGCCCAAAGTGTCACGAATGATATTCTCCTCGGAGAACGATGAGGCTGACCCTAAGGAATTGGAGACCTTGCTCCCAGGGTTGGTGAACCCAGATTGTCAGGGCTGCTTTTAAATCTCAATTATGTTTCTGGACTGGTTTGGGAGGATGTTGGGCACAGGTGCCTTGGGCCATGTGTAGGGGTCTCTGATGGCCCTCCTGTGTGCTGGTGGTCAGAGAGTCTGGGTTACATTCGGTAGCCATGCCTGGGGTCTCTGGTCCTTTATGTTAATCTGGGAGGGTAACTTGAAGGCCTCCTATCCAGGGGAGGAAGAAAAGAGGTCAATTCCCTGTGGGGGAGGATGGGTGGAGGAGGGAGAGAGCTCCTAGCGGAAAATTGAGCACAGGTTCCAGTCCACAAGGTAGGGACAGGAAGTGCCTTCATGGGAACCCAACTCTTGATTTAGGCTACTTGGCACAGGGAAGTAAACAGTGAATAGGAAATTTTTATTCCAGTTCTACCAATTTTTAGCTATATGACCATATGCCAGGCTTTCTGCTTAGTTGACATACTAGAAATATTGGCTGAATTCATCTTTTTTCAGATTTCAGATTAATATGAGGGTATAAATAATTAGGTTATGATGTTTACATTTGTTAGGTAGAGCCCCTGTTGTAGTTGTGTCCTGACCCCCAGGAGGTGTGCCATAAACCCTTACATTGTGCCCCATCCTCCTCCCTTCTCCCCTTTTTTCCCTGTTTCTTCCCACCTCCCCCCAAGTTGAATTGCATTGAGTTTTTCTCTTGTGCGGGTATGTGTTAGTTTTTCTACTGGCTTCACATTAGTATTGAGTACATCGGGTACTTGATTTTTCACTTTCATGATACTTTGCTAAGAAGAATGTGTTTCATCTCTATCCAGGTTAATACAAAAGATGTAAAGTCACCGTCCTTTTTAATGGCTGAGTAGTATTCCGTGGTATACATATACCACAGTTTGTTAATCCTTTCCTGGGTTGATGAATCCAGGATGTTTCCACATCTTGGTGATTGTAAATTGAACTGTGATAAACAATCTAATGCAAATGTCCTTATGACAAAATGATTTTTTTCCTTCTGGGTAGAGGCCTAGTAATGGGATTGTAGGATCAACTGGAAGGTCTATTTTGAGTTCTTTGAGAATTCTCCAAATTTCTTTCCAACAAAAGTCCCTGAATTCATCTTCACTATAGTTCCATGCTGTAGGTGTTACCCTCATTTGCATGGGCAAATAGGAAAACTGGGGCTCTGAAGACCTCCCAGCTAGGAAGTATCAGATGGAGCTCTGTGCTGGTTCTCTTTCCTGGTATTTTCATACCTTCTCTCTTGAATTCTTTGAACTACACTTTAGGGTTCATCTACCATATGGGTTTATATAAGTCAATTTCTAGCCAAGAATGAGAGTTGCTCTATGTCTTTCAAATGGAAAGAAATCATTACAGGGAATTCATCAAACAAGTAACTGAAGAAATGGAGAGGCAATTCAGATTTTAGTAAAAGCAGGAAGATGTGTTTGCTCTGAGGTCTGGAGGAGCAGTGGGAGGAGGTGTTCTCACCAGATCTCAGGAGTCTGGGCCACTTAGCAGATGCTAAGACCATAGTGTTTTATGCCCAGTAAGAAAGGGCTCCATGGAGGAAATGTGGTTGCTGCTGGAGATGTCACTAGGAGCAGAGACAAAGGAGGAAACATACCCTGGCTTCTCCCTCCAGTCTGGGAGCCAGAGGACCAGGGGAATGTGGAGCCCAGAGCAGGTCAGAGGAGAACACTGAAGGGATCTGAGACCAGACAGGCTGCTGACTGGTTCAGGGTTAAGGTGGGTGGGAGGCCTAGAGGCTATGTGGGACACAAAGTGACACAGAGGAGGGCACCTTGCCTGCGACCAGCCTGGCTGAGGACTGGCTCCCACTGTCATTGTATTGGCAGGATTTGGAAGTTAAAGAGACCCTGTTTGGTTCCATGGCTGTTGAGTCTTCTTAAGGTACGAGCAAGCCAGTTAAAAGGGACACAGAAAGAGGGCAGTGCCCTCTGAGGCCCGTTGATTCTTCCCACAGTCTGCTCCAGTCTTTCAGGTTCCTTATTCCCCATCCTGCTGCCTCGGAGTGTGTACCCCGGAAACTGTGGGGAGATGCAGCTCCTGTCTTGTTCAGCTGGGGGTGGGCACCAGGTTGGCACCTATGAAGGAGAACCACAGAGGGCAGGGCATCTGGGTCTAAGATGCAGACATTCCCCAAATTCCCCTGAGTTTGAGGATTGAGTCTGGTCCTCTCCTCTGCCTGCCCCCCAAGCACCCTAATATTTGTTCTGGTAGCAGAACTGTCCCCACCAACTTTTTGGTCAAACCAATCAGGATCACTCTAGTGACCTCCCTCCCTTCCTCTATCTATCCCTCTTTTTTTCCCCCCTCTTCTTTGTTGTTTTCCAAGAATTTCTGATCATTTACAACGTATCAAGTATTCTGCATGTAAATGCTGGGAATATAGGGGCGAGTACAATACTTAAAATAGTATATATGTTTTGAAATTTAAAATCCTACTTCTCAATAGCTCAGGGTTCAAGTTAGAAATTACGAAGTAGGTAATAGAGAAAAGATTTATGACTGCATCGTAAAGAAAATTCTCCATCTCAAAACTTGTAGAAGGAACCTAAAGTTCCTTTGACTGATATTTACAGTCTCAAATGCTTATAAGGAGCTTGAGAGGATAAGCAAAGAATCGTAGACTCCTCAAAAGTTTAGAGTACAGAGAGGGAACAGTAAAATAAGAGAAAAGGCAATAATATGGACACAAAACATGTCGGGGGGGATTGACACAGGCCATGTGCAGACATTTCAACTCACAAAAGAATATGTGAGAGATTTGATACCAAAATAAATATATGACATCTCTTCCAAGGGGATATTTTTCAGAAAAATAAACTTGCCAAAAGCGACTTAAGAAAAACAAAAACACACACACCCAGACTTATAGCCTTTAGTAATTGAGATAAAATTTATAATTCCTATTTTATGAATGAGGAAATCGGGGCTCAGAGAAGTAAAGAAAACTGCCTAAGAATCTGCAAGTTGGCAGGGGAGCGGGCAGGACCAGGTGTGTCTGGGTATAAGGATTCTTTCTGCTGTGACAGGAGGGGAGGGCAGGGGAGTTGGCCGGGCAAGGCTTTGGCTGGGAAATTCCCCAGAGATGCTTGCTACTGGGGTTGCTCAATTACCAGGTACTTTTTAATGTACCTCTAGGAGAGGCATTTGGCACCTGAATATCTCCTGAAGGTTTCACCATCACTGGCTCCAATTAGTGGTGCAGCAGCCCTGCACTACCTGGAGATCTTTGAGTCCCGCCCAGCTGAAGAGAGCAGGGCGGAGCATCCTGGACCTTGGCCCACAGCCCTTTGACTCAGCAACCATCCTGGCCCAAGAACACGCCCAGTGCCTGAGTCGGTGCCCACAGCTGCATCCCAAGGCTCTGAACTTGTGAGGAAGCAGGTGGCAGCTTGCCGTGGAGGTCACATGGGTGACAGACTCCCACCATCCAAGGCCTCCAAGAAGCCTGAATGGAAAATGAGCCTTGGAATGGAGACAGTGGGTTAAGTGGCTGGATGAAGACCCCTTAACCTTGACCTCCTTGGAGAAGTGGCATCTGTGTTTCGCATCCCTCAGCCCTCCTCTTGGGCGTACCTCCCTGTCCTCCTCTCCTCCGGGTTCCGGTGAGGTTGCCAAGGACAGAAGCCTGCATTTGTGACCACTTGACCCTGAGAGCTCCTTCCTCAGTTGTGCTACACATGCAGACACTCCCTCCTCCCTCTGGGCTTGCTCAACAGGAATGGTGTAAGCCTGGGTTTTTTTGGGGACCTGCCCACCTCCCTCTGCTTCACGGTAGCTAGAGGAGAAAATGAGGAAATGCACAGATGTGCAGCAAGCAGAGAGGAAAGCTGAGACGCTGGACAATTCATCGGAGGCGCAGCCCTCCACTTCTCCCAGGCAGTGGGAGCCGAGATTGTCTCCTTATTCTTAAATTTGAGTCCGGCTTTTGTCTCCTGAAACCCAAAGAGTCCTGACTAGGCTGGTTTGTCTTGGCTTCCCTTTCTCTGTCTCTTTGGAGTGATTCACTTCCCCTGCACCTTGCAACTACCCCGGGTCCTCCTGTCAGGAAATGGGCTACAAGCATTCAGCTTGCACCTTCTAGTTGAATATTTATTCTGGCTAATGACCTACAGACGATAAGGGACCCTGCAGAGGTGAGGAGTCAATAATGTGTATCTGCTTGGGGAAAGGATGGGGAGGAAATAAGAGCCACAGCCACCACGGATTGAGTTGGAAACAGTGTTTTGAAGTGAATGGGGTTTTCAATCCTCACGATTACTCTACGCTTAGCTTCTGTTCGTTGTGTTTATTATTTCATAGATGAGGCAGCTGAGGTCATGGAGCTTAAATAATTTGCCTAGGGTCCCAGGGTTGGGAAGCGGTGAAGCCAAATTTTGATAGCAGGAATTTGACTTTGCAGTCTGTGTTCAGAACTGCTTTGTTGACCTAAATAATTACGTGATTGAAGTTAGCATGGCGGAATCCGGTGGCAGGGTAGGGAGACGGGTTTTTGGTCTTTTATTTCAAAATTGTCTTTCATATATTTTATGAAGTTTTCTCAATGTAAGGACATTTTAAATAAAAAGGTAAGGGCTGGGTAAGAAATACTGTGAGTGGGAAAGGAAGAAAATAAAATGACACACAAAAACAACCCCCTTCCTTACTGCCAGAGTTGTCCCCCTAACACAAAATGTTGTTCCCTTTGTAATAGGAAAAGCTGTCAGAGCTCCCCTGTGCCTGCAGGTTAAATGCTGTATTTCATCACCTGACTTTGAAAACTCTTCATAGTCTGGTCCTCGGCACTTTCCCCAAATTATCTATGGCACCCCTTTCCCCGAGGCACCTCCACCACACAGCTACTGATGTTTCAGCCTTGGAGTCCTTTCTAGGAGTCCTAGCAATGTGTTACCACAGTCATATGTTTTTGCAAAATTTGTGGAACTAGTCTCGGCGCCCGTAGCACAGTGGTTACCGCACCAGCCACATACACCGAGGCTGGCAGCTTCAAACCTGACCTGGGCTAGCTAACCAACAATGACAACTGGTATAAAAAATAGCCGGGCGTTGGCAGTGGGCACCTGTAGTCCCAGCTACTTGGGAGGCTGAGGCAAGAGAATTGCTTAAGTCCAAGAGTTTGAGGTTGCTGTGAGCTGTGACACCATAGCACTCTACCGAGGGCGACATAGTGAGACTCTCTCAAGAAAAAAAAAAAAAAAAAAAGATAAAAATTTGTGGAACTAACATAACATTTAAATTGAGACAGGCTAAGGCCACTCTCTCTTTCCCGTTGGCGTTTTTACTATCCCTCCATCTCGTCTCAGAGTGGCCCCCAGGACAAGAAGTTGAGTAGGGGATACACTTAGTTTGAATGTATACAGGATGCCCCAAAAGTCACACACAAAGTCACCGTGCATAGGGAAAATGGGAGATTGTGGCTAAATGTAGCTTTCCAGAAGATCCTCCATAGTCGACCATGTCCCTACATTGACCACCTTCTTAAATTGACCTAATTGTCATAAACCCAACATGCATCACATGAACTCAATGTAGTGTAGGCCTAGTTCCTTATGTTGACCATGAATGGAATATTGATCAGTACTTGCAGGGTTAACTTGCAGAGATTCTACTGTGTATTTACAAAATATTCATTTCGAAATTTTGCAAGGAGTTGGCCAACACATATAGAATATTTTGTAAAATTTTGTACATGCATATAAAATGCACGTTTGGCCATAGTTTCCCATGTTCCCTATGCATGGCAACTTTATGGGCAAATTTTGAGACACCCTGCAGTTGTGATTTGCAGTTGCTTCTTTGCGTAGTTACGTAATTGCTAGACATAGGTGTAGAAATCACTTCTAAGGACAATGGTTCCACCTACCGTACTGGCTTACATATGGTGTGTGAATGTTGTGACATGGAGGTTTGGGGCTAGAGGCTGTGTCACGACACGCATGTGTCCTGGGGTGCCCAAAACAGGGAGGGACAACCAAGTTGACGTACAGAGCCAGAAGCCTGTCTGCGGAAAATTTGTACAAGTTCCAGAGCTCCGAAATATGAAAAAATTTGATAGAGGATCTGCCCAATTTTGTAACAATCCTAAAATACATAGGGATGTTAACAAAAAGTGGAGCGACATTTTCTAATTATCTTTAATAAAAGGTGAGCTTCGACTAACTATTGATTTTATAGAGCTTATGGTGATATGATTGACATGTGATGTGACAAAAAGAACGAAGTCAAAGTAAGTAGGGAAAACAGTATCATGGAGGTATGTGGGGCAGTTAATTAATGCACAATATGGCTATTTTTCTGGGCGTCGTGATGTTGCTGGCATTTGTCAGCTTTTTAAAGTGAGTAACCAGTTGTGGTTTCTTTTTCTCATTCTAGATGTTCCTTTTTGTGCCTACATTTTAATTTACTTCTTTAAAAATTATCTTTATGGGCTCGTCGCCTATGGCTCAAGCAGCTAATGCGCCAGCCACGTACACCTGAGCTGGCGGGTTCGAATCCAGCCCGGGCCCGCCAAACAACAGTGATGGCTGCAACCAAAAAAAAAAAAAAATAGCTGGGCGTTGTGGCGGGCGCCTGTAGTCCCAGCTACTTGGGAGGCGGAGGCAGGAGACTGGCTTGAGCCCAGGAACTGAGGGTTGCTGTGAGTCGTGATGCCACAGCATTCTATCCAGGGTGACAGCTTGAGGCTCTGTCTCAAAAAAAAAAAATCATCTTTATGAAGGTATAATTTTTATGTAATGCAATTTATGCACTTAAAGGGATTGTGAATTTTGACAAATGTATACACCTGGGTAACTGCCACCACCATTGAGCAAAGAGCGTTCTGTTATCCAGACTGTTCCCTCCTTCCTCTTTACAGGCAATCTCCCAGCACACGCCTGCCCCAGACAGCACTGATGTACTTTTTAAAAAATCACTATAGATTTTTATCTTCTAGAACTTCACAAACATGGAATCACCTGGTACCCTTTGATGTCTGGCTTTGTGTGTGTGTGGTGGGGAGACCTTAGCATTGTACTTCATTTTGTATTATTCATACTTTTGTTATTTTTTTTCCTTAAATGAGACCTCCTAAACTGGATGTTCTAAGTCTGGCCCTGTTTCTGCTCCAAGCTGTGGACATGCCAGGAGTCACTTGTGCTTTTAAACATCAAGTGCACACCTCTGAGTCCATGTCTTGAACATACTGTTCCCTCTGCCTGGAACACTTTTCCCTCCTGAGCTACTTGGTGAACTTGGGCTCATCCCTCCTTGTCCGGATCAAGTTCCTCCTCCCTCCTGGATTTTGGCAGTCAAAACAGAGCACTCCTTTCTCTGATCTAGGAAGCATTTGGCTTATGCTTTTCATCAAGGCTCATTTTATTGTTTTCTATAGAAATTGATTTATTTTTGTCATTCTTTCCCTTAGAGTCTAAGGTTGTGGATGGGGGATGCTGAGTGTTAACGAACATCTGATACCTTGTGGCCTCTGCGCCCCCACTGGCTCTAAGTTAGAAGGCTGTCTTAAGCATAGAAACAAATGTTCATTGAAAGTTAAAAAAAAAAAAGTGAAACTTTTCATTTATGGTTATAGAAACAAGGCAAACAATTTCTTCCTTCAGTTGTAATCATTTCCATTTGGTTTCTCACACACCAAGTACAGTAAGAGTGGAGGGTGGTGTTCACTGTTTGTTCATTTAATGAGACTGAAGAGGACTGACCACGTGTTAATTGTCTAGAGCAGAGCTGTCTAATAGAAATACTATGAGACACATGTCGCTTTAAATTTTCTAGTAACTACATTAAAAAGTTAAAAAAGAGGTAAAATCAATTTTAATAATATATTTTATTTAATCCAATAAATCTAAGATATGAGAGTTTTAACATGCAAGCTATGAGGTGCTATTAGTAAAATATTTTACATTCTTTTTTCACACTCTCTCTTTGTATGCATGGCTGGTGTGTATTTTACACTTACAAAACATAAATTTGAACATGCAATGTGGCTTAATGGCCACATGCAGCTAGGGGCTATCATGTCAGACATTATAGGTGTAGAATCTCTTCCTTTCTAAATATCAATTAAAATTAAATATCACTGTTTTGTTCTGATAATACATGATCATTGTAAACAATTAAAAAAATTCAAGTACTTAGAAAGATGGAGACTTTACATCTTTTGTATTTACTTGGAAGGATTTGGAGAACACTCTCTTAAGTAAAGGATGGCAAGAACGGAAAAGTAAGGATCCAATGTAGTCACTATGACCATGAAACTAGTAGATAATAACTATACACACCCGCTTGGGAGAAAAACACATTTACATTCCAGAAAGGGGGAGGGGGAGGGGATTTGGGAAGCTCTTACCTACAGGTCCAATGTAAGGATATATGGCACATTTCCAGGGTGAAGGGTTCAACTACAACTTGGACTCTACCCAACACATGCAAATGATGTAACCTAATTGTGCATACAATTATATTAATTTGAAATTATAATTCAGCTAGTCAATTTGAGAATATCGTTCCTGGAAAGGATGTCTTTGCTTTGACATTAGCCACTCCAATAGCTAGGTTAGCTGTGCAAAGGACTAAACTCTTTGGGCATTTCGGCCACTAGTTTTTGTCCTGTCGTTAGACTATAAGCATCAGATCCAGAATGTTCCTGTTTGTCCCTTATCCTCCCACCCACACCTCCACTAACTCAGCTGAGTATTATTAAGGATCAATGCTCCTTCTCTCTTCGGACATCTGACATTCAAGTTTTAATTTGCTAGCGGTTGAGACACATGAGCCGCAAGGAACTGAGTGGATTCACATGGCTGAGTGTTTCCAGGATCTTATAGAAACTTAGCAGGATCTATGAGTGCAGCTGAGTTAAGGGAGATTTTGGAAGCCTAAGCCTTTGCTCTCCACTCTTTCTGATCCTTGAAGGGAATCCTCGTTTCTGAATGCAGTTGAGGACATGATAAGTGAAAGGGGCAGAAGGCAGAGAAAAATGAAGTACGCTACTTCGAAAGTGTGCTGCGTACCAGCCACTTCCTCAGTGCCAGCCAGCAATGTGCCTGTTGAGCAAAGCACTGTAGGGTTTCAAAGAAATCAGCTGGACAAATTCCAGTCTGAAATGGCATCTGGCTAGCTAGCACTGCCCCGACACAGCCTCTCTTGATTTCCAATTAACCTCGGTAATGAAGACGCAGAAACAGCACAGCCCCACCATCGTAAAAGTGGAGACGCTCTTCCCCTCTCCCCCTCTTTGCGTTGGCTCAGAGGCACAGCATCTGCAGCAATTAAAACATTGGATGGCCATCTCTCAAGTCTGTGGGGATTGCTTTTCAAGGCAGCCAACTCAGACCATCCTTGATATATATTTTTTGGAGATCCTATTTTTTAAAAATAAAATGACAAGGTAGAAAGTCGGGAGGAGCAGACACCGCAAGGCACGTTGTGTAATGAGGCTGGAGACAGAGACAGTGCCGGCAGCAGGGCCTGCTGGAGAGGGCAGGTTTTTGTGTATCCCCTTGGTTTTGAATGTCAGAGAACAAGGCAAGAGGAGCAGGTTCCACCTCAGGAAAGCAGAACTATAAAAGGTCTGGCATGTACATGGTTTTGTAAGAAAAGATTGATGTAGATCACCAGCTCATGAAAGAGGCATTATTTGTGTTGTTACTTATAAATTGCATTATTTGTGCAGTTATTTGTAAATTGCATTATTTGTGCAGTTACTTGTAAATTGCATTATTTCTATTGTTGGTGTATAGTTCTATAACATAATAATATCACTCTCAAGCACAAAAAGGCATTACTTCTGCCTGACCTTGCATTAGACAAAAAGCTGAAAAAAATGAATAACAACAGATTTTAAAATAAACCCCTTCTGCAACACACAAATACACACCAAATTCTCCCTGTCAGTGTGAGGTCAAAGGAGAAGTTAAAAAAAAAAATCTTCCCTTGAAGAAAATTCTAAGCCTTGACATTTCAACTGGTGAATTCTCTCAATATTTTTATTGAGAAATACACCCCGATCTTTCCCAAACCCCTTTTAGATTACAGAGGAGGGAGAAATACTTCCTAATTCATTTTAAGATGCTTATTTGTGAAATTGTACAGACATTTCTTCCTCTTTGCTGAAGAAAAAAAAATAATTCCTGACCAAAAAACTACTGGATGGACAGAGGATGAAAAATCCTTCACAAAATAATAGCCAATCAAACCCAGTAATATGTAAAAAGAATAATAGCTCATGTCCAAAGGTTTATCCCAGAAATGTGAACTTGGTTTGACCTTTGAAAATTACAAGAGTGTAGTTCACCACATGAACAGAACTAGACAGAAAAATGCATCTAGGAGAAAAAATACTTGACAAAAATGAACATTCATTCATGATAAAACAACCTAGTAATAGATCGAGTAATAAAAGGGAAACTTCTCAGTCTGATAAAGGCTATTTATTAAAAAGCCACAGGAAACGTCATTCTAACTGGTGAAATATTGAACAAACTTTCTAAGGTTGGAGACAAGACAAGGATGTTTTCTCTCATTCCTCCTCAACATTGTACTGAGATTGTAGTCATGGCAAAAAGGCGAATAACAAATATGAAAAAAAATGGAAGAAAAAGTGTCCAATGTACTCAGCCCTACTATGAAGCTAATTTATAGCTGTTGTATGAATGGTATAACCTAACTATAACACAAGATTATAGGGAAAGGGGCAAGGGTAGGGAGGGGAGAGGGGAGGTTGGGGCGGAGGGAGGGTAATTGGTAGGGCCACACCTATGGTGCATCTTAGAAGGGTACAGGCGAACCTTGCTAAATGCAGAATACAAATGTCTTCATATAATAACTGAGAAATTGCCAGGAAGGCTATGTTAATCAGTTTGATGAAAATAGTTAAGATTGTGTATGAAACCAGCACATTGTATCCCTTGATTGCACTATTGTACACAGCTATGATTTAATGATAAAGATAATAAAATAAAATAAAATAAAATAAAATAAAATAAAATAAAATAAAATAACAAAGTGGTGCCCTGGGTGTGTGGTTGGGGGAAGGTTTGATTTTCCTTTTCTAATTGTTGCCTGTAGGGGGCAGGGTAACCTAATTGCTGGTATTTCTACACAGCTGAGACTTCAGCCCAGAGTAACTGATTCACTAGAGTAAGACAGAGACCAGTTGAAAATAAGAGAGAGCCAATTATCCCCACCACCCAAGAAGGCTCCCAGTTTCTCAGGCCATAGCACTGTACAGGACCTTGGAAAAGCTCTAGGGGAAAAGGTACAGACACAGTCCCAGCATTTGGGCAAAGGACTGGCCAATCACTATTCCTGGAGCCCCAAACCCAACTTCTCCTTATCTGCTCATCTAGCCAAATGGTGTAAAATACTCATGGGGAAGAATCAGCAGAAAAACTCTGGTAACATGAATAACTAGAGTAGATCAACCCTCTCAAGGAATAATTTGGCCTACACAACTGAAGATCCCATTCATAAACAGATGGCTGTGATGTCAGAAACTGAATTCAGAATTTGGATTGCAAATAAGATCAATAAAATAGAGGTAAAATTGAAATTGGAAGTTCAAGGAGCACTTCAAAAGTTGTCTCGAGAATTCAATGAATTCAAAGACAAAATCACCAAAGATTTTGACACATTGAAACAGGAAGTTGCAGCCCTCAAAGATCTGAGAAATACAGTAGAATCCCTCAGTAACAGAATGGAGCAAGCAGAAGAAAGGATTTCTTATATTGAAGACAAACCTTTTGAATGCTCCCAAACTCTCAAAGAGGAAGAGAAATGGAGAGCAAAAATGGATCATTCTCTCAGATAGCTCTGGGATAATTCAAAGAACACCAATATCCATCTTATAGGGATCCCTGAAAGGGACAAAGTGGCTTCGCAAGGCACAGAGGTTCTTCTTCATGAGATTATGAAAGAGAACTTTCCAGACATGCCAAGAAATTCTGAAATTCAGATAGCTGATAGTTTCAGAACCCCAGCATGACTCAACCCAAATAAGACATCTCCCAGACACATCATAATTAACTTCACTAAAGTTAATATGAAGGAGAAAATTTTGAAAGCAACCAGATGCAAGAAATCGATAACCTACAAGGGGAAGAATATTAGAATAACTGCAGATCTCTCTGCTGAAACCTTTCAAGCTAGAAGAGGGTGGTAATTGGCTTTTAATCTCCTGAAACAAAATAACTTTCAACCCAGGATCCTGTATCCAGCTAAACTGAGTTTCACTTATAACGAAGAAATTACTTTAATGACATTCACTTGTTGAAGAAATTTGCCATAACAAACAAGCTCTCCAAGATATTCACAGTGGCGAAAGGATTAAAAATGTCCACTGGACTTTCGAAAAACTTCGTACCCAAAATTCTACCAGGTTTATCAATATTCTCAATCAATGTGAATGGCTTAAATTGTCCTCTAAAAAGGCACAGGTTGGCTGACTGGATACAAAAACTCAGGCCAGATATCTGCTGCATACAAGAATCTCATCTTACCTTAAAAGATAAATATAGACTCAGGGTGAAGGGATGGTCATCTATATTCCAGGCAAATGGAAATCAGAAAAAAGCAGCTGTGGCAATTTTATTCGCAGATCAAATAGGCCCATAAAAGTAAGGAAGGATAAATATGGACACTTCATATTTGTTAAGGGTAATACTCAATATGATGAGATTTCAATGATTAACATTTATGCACCCAACCAAAATGCTCCTCAATTTATAAGAGAGCCTCTAACAGACATGAGCAACTTAATTTCCTCCAGCTCCATAGTAGTGGGAGATTTTAACACTCCTTTAGCAGTATTGGATAGATCCTCCAATAAGAAACTAAGCAAAGAAATTCTATATGTAAACTTAACCATTCAGCATTTGTATTTAACAGACATCTACAGAACATTTCATCCTAACAAAACTGAATACACATTCTTCTCAAGAGAACAGTCTTCTGAGCTCATGTCTGTTAGAGTCTGTTAAATACATGTAACTAGACACAAGATGTCCTTCCCCACTAGTAATGCTAATTTATGGATTGGT
>CAUYRH010152292.1:0-24013 GCA_963574655.1 Perodicticus potto
TCCAAGAGAGGGAGAGAGAAAGGAAGGAAGGAAGGAAGGAAAGAAGGAAGGAAGGAAGGAAGGAAGGAAGGAAGGAAGGAAGGAAGGAAGGAAGGAAGAGAGAGAGAGAAAGAAAATTATCCAAGTGACATAATTCAATGCTTTGGTCATTTTTGTGCTTCATATTTGAACATAACACTCCAATATATGTTAGGTACCAAATGTTGTTGCAGAAGAAGGAAAAGGAAAATAAAAAAGAAAGAAAAGGAAATTGGACCACAGGAAAATTTAATTTACTGAATTTATCAACTTCACTGGAGTTATCCATTTTTGCATACAAGGTAAAAATTAATCCATGCCAGCATAATTCTCCAACACAACATAGCTATATTATACCAATCATAAAATTAAGTTTATGATTTTTTATTAATAGAATTTAAATTATTTAGTTTAACTAATGGTTCATTTTGCTCAAAACATCCAAGTTATTTATATGCAAAGTTAATCAAAACACTTAATCCATAAGCACCACAAAAGGCAAGAATTTAAAATGATGTAATCATGTCCTTTCTTATGAAGAGCAGAGTGAATTACCAGAAATAATGGATGTCCTTTTATAAAATGTGGTTATCTTTGTAAGTTTGGACTGTAGGTTCTGGCCATTGGAGTCTTTCACTTATTAATGATACATTAGCTTTCTCAGGAGTTCTGAGTTCATGAAAAGCCATACGAATGTTTTGTTTATTTTTAGTCCACATAACAACAGATGCATAGGCAACAGCATCTACTGACTGTCCACGTTCATACCTATGTCCTTCTTCTTGCTTTTCAGGTTTGGAAGACTAAACTCTACATTTCTGAAACTCTCTTGCAACTAGAGAGCTGATTTTCCACCTGGGTGTGATTTAGGTTCTGCTGATGAAAAGTTCTCCCATAAGATTTGGAAGGTGGAAGGTTGGGGGCAGGCCACCTCTCTGCACCCATCCTGACTTGTCATGAGCTTTAAAAGGCTGGAGTTGGGCAGGGGCTCTCTGTATATCCCCAGCTTTCTTGAGTGCAGGCTGAAGGGCCGCCGCAGTCTCCTGACCACTGGGTTTCACTGATTTTATAAATACCCGATTCCCTGCATTGAACCCCATGCAGTTGAACTACCTGCACTGGTTTCTTTTCCCCTTTACTAAAACCTGATTGATACAGCATTTTTCTACCTAAAAAGGAAGTTCAACCTAGTTTTACTTACACTGTGACCATTTCTGTCCACACAAGTAAACAAATAAGTGCTTATGTAACAATTCACTTCCCTTCTTTTGTAATCTTAAAAGGTATTTTCTCTCTATCAAATCACTTTTTGGTAGAGATTTCAATATATTTCAATATATTTTTTCTGAAAAAGAAATTCCCATTAAGTGAGAACTATGGCTCCAGTTTAGCCTATGATTGTCTTTCTTTCTTTCCTTTTTTTTTTTTTTTTTTGGTCTATGTGAATGAGAAAATGCAATCAAACCCAAATCATCCAGTCCTATCATCTGAAGTAAGAATGTTCAGATCCCACACCTTTGACTTTGCCCCCAGGACAGCCATGTCCAATGGTTGAGCCTTAGTGACACAGGCAGAAACTGACAAGGATGGATCCCACCTGGATCTTCCGCACTGAAGCTTCTCCTCTGTCTAAGAAGGTAGAGTTTTTCCAGGACTCTGCAATGAGGGACTACCAAACCTGGCCCTGTAAACCTCCAGAGCTGAAGGCAGGGAGGTTGCCTGGACTGCCAGGTAAGTCCGTGATTTTGAATGCAGAGCCTGTGTCTGGGGGCAGCAGTTGTGTCTTCTCCATGTCCCATGCCTGACCCCACTCTAGGCAGAGCATAGGACAGTCTAGCAAACATGTGCCTTAGCAAAACTGGTGTCTAGCATGCAGATCTGAGGGTTATAACTGTGATAATTAACTCTAGCAGAACTGAGTAAAACTGCGAAAGCTCATCAAATTGTGTGTTAAGATCATTGGCTGACTGTAAGAAGTTAGCAGACCAAGTGAGCATCAATGGAGAGACAGTTAGGAAAATCTTAACTGAAAATCTTGGCCAACAACTCATGGCTCTTGCATAACAGCAATGTACTAGCTACACAGCACTGTCTGTGAGGGAGGTTGAGCCAGGAAACTGTATTGGAACACCATTCCTACTCACCTGACCTGGCTCCCAAAGACTTTATTCTTTACTAGAAGAAAAGGAATTATTGAAAGGAAAACATCTGGATGTTATTCAAGACATCAAGGATAATACAACAACAGCTTTGTTGGCCATTCCAGAAAAATAATTCCAAAAGTGCTCTGAAGGGCGGACTAGGCTCTGGCATTGGTGTATAGCCTCCCAAGGGGAGGACTTCGAAGGTGACTCTAGTGATATTCAGCAATGAGGTATGCAGCACTTCTAGGATGAGTTCGTGAACTTAATTGGCAGACGACTAAAGTTTGAGGCAGTACAGATGACAGTAGCATGGGTGAAGGCTGTTCCCTTAATTTAAGAAAGGCAAAGGAGACTACACAGTAAAAAATTCTAGGGGTAAGTCTCAACCCAAGGGTCCAAGGCCTGGATACCGCAGCCCAAGCCTCTTTTGCCCCAGCCTCCTCAGCCCCAGACTCCTCAACCCCAGCCTCCTCATCCCAAGCCTCCTCAACTCTGGCCTCCTCAACCCCAGCCTCCTTAACACCAGCCTCCTCAACCCAAGCCTCCTCAGCCCCAGTCTCCTCAACCCAACCCTCTTCGGCCCCAGCATCCTCAACCCCAGCCTCCTCAGCCCCAACCTCCCCAACCCAAGCCTGCACTGGTTTCTAGCTCCTTTACTTGAAACCTGATTGATACAACATTTTTCTACCCTCAAAAGCAGTTCAGCACAGTGCTAGCTTCAGACAGGAACAGGGGAGGCACCATCCACCTTTGCCATCAGGACTTGTCTCTGAAGAATAGCAGGGATGGCAGCAACCATTCCTCTCTGCAGGCAGGCTGAGGAATTAGTCTTGCTGAGATCCTTCAGCTACTCCAAGCAACATATGCTATGCGTGCTGGCTGTTCTTTACCTAGAAGCATGTTTTGGCTGTGGTATGGAAACAGCCGAAGACAAAGTCTACTCTAACTTGAGCTGCTCTCAGCTTCTCTGCATATCCTACTGGTTGCCTCTTATTCCAAATGTGATCTAACATTCTACCATCCCCTTGGTCCGCTGGCAGGGAAGTCTTAATGGCTAAAATATCATTGCTTTTTCAAGTGGGCAAAAAAGCCCATGGTTTAGAGAAGGGATGCAGGTGAGAGTCTGCTGAATGGTTGACTATTATTACAGGGGCCCTGCCTCTCTTTGTCACTAAGGGGTTGTTTTATACCTCCAGAGGTCAGTGGGAATGTGGCTGAACTCTCCTTCTGGAAATACTCCCATCTCTAAATCTTGCTGCTGCAGGTGGGTGTAATTCTGGAAATTTTATTGCTTCACTTTATAAGGAAGTCACAGAGTAAGAGCAGAGTTGGAAAGAGATGATGATATAAAGGAAATGCAAAAGAAATTCTCTCCAACTTGTATTTCAAAAGAACTTCCCCTGTCTTGTACTGTTTATTTTCTGTGACTAAAATAATAAAATGTAATAGAGAATCAGAGGCACAGGATTGCACACAGTGTATTTTTTAATCTCCTTGCAGAATTGACTAAATCATTTTAGAATATTTTTGCTTACAATTCCCCAAACCCTTGTGATTTTCCTCTATTTGCCTTACTCTGCTATTATTTCCTATTGCACTGTAATCGTTGATCAGGGCCCTTATCCCTGGCTTCACATTTTATTAAGTAGAACACCAGCTTCACAGATGACTGGCGATAGCTTACAAAGTAAACTATTCCTGAAGTTCACAGCTCTTACATTATGTGAAACCTGTGTCCTTGCTGTCCCCTCAGTGCAGATGGTGCAGCCATATCTCATCCAAAGTGAGAGAAGTGGCCAAAGCCAATATTAGAAAAGTCATATTTTCCACTCACCAATGATTACATAATCAATATGAATTTTGCCAAGTCATTTTTGGAAGCTTACAATAATTGTGCTAAACAAGCAAGCTTTTAAAAATATATATACTTAATCAGTTTTATTCTAACCATAACTTTTTAAATTAGAAATCAAAACAGACAAAAATTCCTAAAGGGAATGATAGCAAACACTTCCATGCACTGTCAACCCTATTGTCATACAACTCTATTGTATTTTCAACGCCTCCCTGTCCCTGAACTATAATAATTCACTAAATTGTTTGCTCTTTAGAGAAAAGGCAGAAGAGGGTGTTGGGAGTGCCCCTAGCCCAGAAAAAAGCAAACTGGGGCCACATCAGCAGAAAGCAACTAGATTTTATGTGTTTTATTGTGATTGAAGTGGTTTAGTGGGAGGAATAAAATACGCCACCTATCTACTTTGTAGGAAGGCAGTTCAAACATCCTTTTCATTAAATGAAATAAAAAAAAACAAAATTTTAACTTCAAGCTATAGTTAAGAGAGTCAAAGAAGAGGGAGGAGAAACGAACACACAAGGAGACCACACACGGGCGCACAGGAGATAAAGAAAGGGGCCCTCGAAGGAGACGTGCAGCCCTTAGCAGGGAAACAAGCAAAGCAGGGTACGTTCTCCCAGAGAAGTCTCTCTATCTGTGGTCTTGGAATTTTCGACCCTTGAAACCCGTAAAGTTAGTGCATGTTTTTCACAGAAGGAGCAAATAACCTTGTCACTTGGTGCTCCTGGACTTCGGGCTGAAATTTAATCAAGAAGCAGATGAGATCCCTGAGCCGCAGGGATCCCTCCCACTTTCTATTATAATGTGTTTGGCCAGATGAAGAAAGCCTGTCCACTTACCAATTTCCTCACTGCAAAACTATCAAACAGAAAACTGAAGTTAATACTTTTATTTGACAAAAAAAAAAGAAATAAAACACGAAAAACACTGCTAATTACTCTAAGAACTTAAGTAGTTTTTAAGGAGAAAATGGAGGAAGAAGGATATTTATGCATTACTTATCTTAAATGATCTTCTTGAGAGAAATCAGCCTGAAAAAACATCTCAGTAAAAGATGAGCAGAAAAAGATGAAAGAAAAAGCAGCAAGCCAAGAGCAGTGGCCACCCTGCCCAGCCATGTGGGCAGAGGCTGCGAGAGCAGCAAGGTGCTCACGGAAAGATCTGCTGTTGAACAAGGAGAATGAGAGGGGTAGTCCTGCTCCTAACTGTGCTCATCTTCCACTTTAAAGCCACGTTCAAAAGATGAGGTTAAAGATAAACCCGTGTTTTACATGTGGCTAGCAGGTTCTCTCCGCACCATTTGTTGAAGAGGATTTCTTTTCTCCAGTGTATGCTTTTGTTTGCTTTTTCAAAGATCAGATGGCCATATGAAGCTGATTTCACCTCTATGTTCTCTACCCTGTTCCATAGACCTATGTCTCTGTTTTTGTGCCAGTACCATTGCTGTTTTGATCACTATAACTTTGTAATATAACCTAAAATCTGGTAAAGTGATGCCTCCAGATTTGTTCTTATTTCATAGAATTGTATTTTCTATTTAGAGTTTTTTCTGGTTCCATATAAAACATAGAACTATTTTTTTCAAGATCTTCAAAGTATGACATTGGTATTTTAATGGGGATTGCATTAAATATGTAGATTGCTTTGGGTAGCATAGACATTTTAACAATATTGATTATTCCTAGCCACAACCATGATAAGTTCTTCCATCTGTTAACATTCTGTGCTATTTCTTTTCTCAGTGTTTCATAGTCCTCTCTGTAGAGATCCTTCATATCCTTTGTTAAATATATTCCAAGGTATTTCATTTTCTTTGTGGCACTGTAGAGGATATTAGATCCTTGATTTGATTCTCAGCTTGAATATTGCTGGTATATATGAAGGCTGATTTGTGTACATTGATTTTCTATCCTGACACATTACTATATTTCTTGATCATGTCCAGAAATTTCATGGTTCCTAAGTATAAGATCATATTACCAGTAAAGAGTGATAGTTTGACCTCCTCTGTCCCTGTTTGAATACCTTTGATATTCTTTACTTCTCTGATTGCATTGGCCCACCAACAAAAATAAATAAATGAGACCTTATCAAGTTAAAAAGTTTCTGCATAGCTAAGGACACAATCAACAAAGTAATGAGACAACTTTTAGAATGGGGGAAGATAGTCTCCTGTTACAAATCTGACAGAATCCATAGAGAACTCAAGCAAATGAACAAGAAAAGAGCAAACAACCCTATTAATAACTGGGCAAGAAACATGAACAGAATCTTTTCTCATGAGGACAGATAAATGGTCAACAAACACATGAAAAAAATGCTCATTACCCCTAATCATCAGAGAAATGCTGTGAGATAGCACCTAACCCCAGTGAGAATGGCTCGCATCATAGGGTCTCAAAGCTATGGGTGCTGGTGCATGTGTGGAAAGAAGAACACACTATTGGCTGGACAGCAGACTAGTACAGCCTTTATGGGAAGAAGTATAGAGACTCCTCAAGGAACTAAAAGCAGAACTTCCATTTGATCCTGTAATCCCATTACTAGGTATCTACCCAAAAGATACCTAATTTAAAAAAAATCTTATAAGGATATTTGCACTTGAGTGTTTATAGCAGCTCAATTAACAATTGCAAACATATGGAAACAACCCAAGTGCCCATCAATCCATTAATGGCTTAATAAACTGTGTTATATGTATACCATGGAATACTATTCAGCCATAAAAAAGATGGAGACTTTATAGCTTTTGTAGTTACCTGGAGAGATTTGGAGAACATTCTCCTAAGTAAAGTATCACAAGAATGAAAAATCAAGCATCCCGTGTACTTAATAATAAGTTGAAACTAGTAGATTAATAACTACAGACTCACATGATAGAAAAATTCAATTAAATTCAAGAAAGGGGGAGGGAGCTTGGTAAGTTCCCACCAGATACAATGTATGGGTATATGTCACACTTCCTGGGATACAACCACATCTGAGATTTTATCTTACATACACAAGCAATGTAACCAATCATATGTAACTTCATATCAATCTGAAATGAAAAACTAAATAAAGATAAATGTGTGATAAGTTTACACCATTCATAGGTTTTAAAAAACAACTTTATTGAGATAAAATTGATATTCATTAAGGGCACATATCTAAAAGGTAGAATTTGAACAACCACCACAAAATAAGAAAAGTACTATAGGGACCAAGGCCCTTGGTAATGCACCGAAAAAAAATCACTGACATGAGGCAGATTGATTAAAGCGAGAAAACGAATATACATTGATTTTGTGCATATGCAGGAACCTTCAGAATAAAGGCCCAAAGGCACAGGGGAAATTGTCCATTTTAATGCTTAGGTTCAGCAAAGTATGGACAGCTGTGTAGAAATACAATTAAACCAATACAGTCTGATCTAATGTTAATAGACTGAGTGATGCAAATTAAAATGAAAACTTACGCCAACCAGCTGGGTGAATGGTCGCCCTAGCCAAGGGAACCTCCCTCAAAAATGCTTAACAGCTGAGTTACTGGCCATGTGGAGAAGAGAGGTCATTCCCAGTTATGCCTTATCCCTTTTGGAGTTATTTTTTGTAATAATAAGGTACAAAAACATTAACAAGCCTAAGACCATTTAAGACAAAGATTAAATTGCACCTGCAGATCATCAAGTAACCTAACAGATCATTTGAATCTTGCAATATGTCTGGTATATGTACAGTGGCTTGTCTCTGATTAACAGATTTCCTTAACTTAAAACTTCCCAGCACTTAGAAAATCTTCATTTCTTTAACCAATTTAAATCAAGCAATCTTTAAGCCCACTTATGACTTGTAATCCCTTGCTTTGAGATGTCCCACCTCTGGGGGCCAAACAGATGTAGACTTCACATGTATTGACCTGTGACTTTATGTGTAATTCCTTTCTCCCTAACTTATAAAACCAAACTGTAACCCAGTCACCACAAAACTACTTCCTCAAGGCTTCTTAGGTGTGGCTCCCTGGGCCATGATCACACATATTCAGCTCAGAATAAACTTCTTTAAATTATTTTCCAGAGATTGGGTTCTTCCTGTTGACAGTGGGGAGACCCCACTGTCCCAAGACTTGTCTGTCTGGATTCTTCTTGGCCTCTGAGCAGCGTTTCTTCCTTCTGGGCATGGGGCAGGACCCTCTCAGGTATTGGGGGGTCTTATGATCCATAATGTCAGACTAGTGAGGTCTGGTAAGGACTTTATGGCTGCTTTTTACACAGGATAATTTTAGATTTTGTGGTTGAATTTTGGGAGAAAGGGGTTCTGGCTTTTATGACTCTCCTTGGGGAAGAAGGATTCTGATTTATGTGTAACAATATGGTGCACAGGAGAGATGGGGGGACAGGAGAACGTCAGAGAAAAACTTTTGCCTCCAAGTGTTCATTCTGTGGTGCTTTTTTCTACGTCCCACAATTCTCATCACCTTCAAAGTTTCTCTCACCACTTCGTAATCCCTTCCTCCAGCAAGTCTCCACCTCCCTCCTCTGGGTAGCCACTGATCTGCTTCCTGTCAGAATGCATTCATTCTTATTTCTTAAAACTGTATAAAATTACAATCACAAAGAATGTTCTCTTCTTTTTCTGACTTCTTCCACTCAGCACAATTACTCTGAGATTCATTCATGTTGTAGCACGTATCAATAGTCAATCCATTTGTACTATCAAGTAGCATGCTACTGGATGAATAAGCCACAATTTATTTAGGCATTCAACTGTTGATGGGGATTTGAATTGTTTCCACGTTTCGGCTATTATAAACAAGCTCTCCTGTGTATTTGTGTACCAGTCTTTATGCAGACCTGTGCTTTTATTTCTCTTGGGTAAGTATCTAGTGCAGGGACTAGATCATATGATAAGTATGTGTTTAACTTTTTATGATATTGCCTAAACATTTTCCAAAGTGGCTGTACTATTTTACATTTCCACTAGCAATGGGTAGGACATCTACTTTGGCTGCCAATATGTGATGTGGTCAGAATTTTAAATTTTAGCCATTCTAATAGGTGTGCAGCAGTATCTCACTGTAATGGGTGGGAACACCACATACTTTATTTGAAGAACTGGCACACTTGGAAGTATTTACATGAATATTTTGGGACAACCTGTAGAAAAGATAAAATGCATGTGCTGCCTTGGTGACAAAGGAAGTCACCCCCACAGCTATGGGGAAACCAGTCTAAGGCTTAGCTATTGGCATCACTGTTTTCCAGGGAGCACTTGTCAAAAGCATACCCTGCAGGGCTAGATACCTGGGCTCCCATCTTATGTAAGCTGATTACAGTTATGGTCCACATCTTTTTTGGATTTCACTTGCTCATTCACATAATGAACCTCAAGGAAGCCACACAAGTTGGAGCCTGTTTTTGTCAAAGGCCATTTTGTGCAGTTCTCATAGTGACCTGTGTGCACTTTTCTTTCAAGAGTACCACACAGTCCACAGTATACAGCCCACTCTTCCTGTGGGTCAGGTTTCTTGATATCCTGAAAGATTTCCCCAATTTGTTGTTTCTTCAGCTTCATCAATTTCTCCTGAGGTTGATGAAGAAAGTATTTATCAAAGGACATCAAAGCCACATCATTTTGATCAAAGTATTAAGATATAAATAGGTAGATGTGAGAGGCACAGAGCTCCAGATTGAGCAGGAAGTTGATGGTGACCTCCAAATCCTGAGAGTAGTTTCTTTGCACCTGCAAGGGGGGCCAGTCATCATGGGAGGTGCCAGGGACCTTGGGCCATCCCAGGGGTGTGTGAATGATGTCAGGGTGATAGGAAGGCCAAGCCCCACAGAAGCATTTGCTGAAGCAGGAAGAACCTCTGGTCTAACTCAGCATAATTTTAATTTGATTTCTCTAATGATATTAAATCTCTTTTCTTGTGCTTATTATCTTTTCTCAGACAAAGGGTCAGCTCAAAACTTTTGCCCGTTTAAAAAAAAAAAAAAAAGTAGGTCTTTTCTTATTATTGCTTTTGAGAGTTCTTTATACATTCGAGATAACTACACTTTTTATGAGCTTGGCAAAGACATTCTCTCAGCCTTGGTTTGTCTTCCCATTCTTTAACAGCAATCTGCAAAGAATATTGGTTTTATATTTTTATGAAGTCCAATTTATTGATTTGTCCTTTTCTGAACTTTTGATGTTATATCTAAAAAGTCATTGTCTAACTCAAGATCACAAAGATTTTCTCCTATGTTTTCCTCTAGAAGTCATGTAGTTTTAGTTTTGCATTTGGGTTCATGACCCATTTTGAGTTAATGTTTACATATGTGACATACAAACAGACAAAATGAAGTTTTGTTTATTTATTCATTTATTTCTTTATTGCACATGGATATCCAATTGTCTCAGTGCCTTTTAGTTGAAAAGACTATCCTTTCACCATTGAAATGCATTTGTACCTTTGTTGAAAATCAATTGTTATTCTCTGGACTATTTTATTCCATTGTTCTATTCTCTATCTTTGTACCAATACCATATTATCTTAATTATTATAGCTCGATAATGAATCTATATAATGGTAATACTCTGGTTTTATTTCTTATTTTCAAAAGTATAGAGGAGAGATAGGAAGACAGAGGAGGAAGAAAGGAAGGAAGGAAGAGAAAGAGGGAGAGAGGGTGGAACAAAGGAAAAGAAACAGATACAGAGGGAAGGAGGCAGGGAGGAAGGAAGGAAAGAAGAGAACAGCAACCAGTGTGAAAGAATATCTACAAATTGATTTAAAAAATTAAAACTACCCAATGGAAAAATAGGCAAAGGATATTGGTAAACAAATCACCTTCAAAGAAATGCTATAATAAAAAAATTAAAAATAGGCTCAGCGCCTGTGGCTCAATGGGCTAAGGCACCAGCCACGTACACCTGAGCTGGCGGGTTTGAATCCAGCCCCGCCCGCCAAACAACAATGACGGCTGCAACCAAAAAATGGCTGGGCATTGTGGCGGGCGCCTGTAGTCCCAGCTACTTGGGAGGCAGAGGCAAGAAACTCACTTGAGCCCAGGAATTGGAGGTTGCTGTGAGCTGTGATGCCACGGTACTCTACCCAGGGCAACAGCTTGAGGCTCTGTCTCAAAAAAAAATTAAAAATAAAAACTCAAATTTACTACTAATGAGGGAAATTGCCACTTACATGGTTAGAATATCAAAAATTTAAAAGATTGATCACATTCAGCATAATTGAAAATGAGAGGAAGTTAGTAGTCTTGTGCATTGGTTTAAAAAATATTTCAAGAAATATCATTTAAATACAAACTATATATAATCTTTGACCAAGTAATCCCACATTTAAGATTTTCTCCTATGAGAGAAAAAATGACTATTGTGTAAGACTGTTTATTGAACCATTGTTTATGGGGGCAAAATACTGGAAATAATTTGAATGCTTATCAATAAAAGCAAATTAAATAAATAATAGAAAACCAATAAAATACAATACAGTAGAATCTCTGCAGGTTGACCACCCAAGGAATTGTAACAAGTGGTCAACATACAGAGGTGGTCAATGTAAGGAACTAGACCTACTCTATTGATACGTACATGTGGTGTATGTCTGGTCTGTGAAAATCAGGCCAACTTAAGGAGCTGGGCAATGGAGGGAGGTGGTCCACTGTGGAGGTTCTGCTATATTTATACTTTTAAAATATGAGAGAGAGAAAACCTGAAGAGCTTTAAGTGCAAAAAGGCAAGTTACAGATTAATGAATAAAGACATGATTATTTTAAAACATGTTTACATATGTTTATACATGATTGTGGGAATACAAAACAATGATACATTAGTTATCTACTGGAAATGGGTTTGGAAAAAGCTGGAAGAAGGGATGGGTTTGTAAATGACTTTCCTCTTACATCTGTCTAACAAACTACATAATACTGACTACAGAGTCAAAACAAAAACATTGGCTGTTTGGAATCATTACAAAGTCAACACAAAGAACTTGCTTTGAAAGCTGACTAAAGAAGAAAATATTAAAAAGCACAATAAGAAATTGACAACATGTCTCCCAGACTGAAATTAAAATAGGGCATTTGACAGTACTAATCTGTAATACTAATAAAGCAAAAGGAAAGTTGTATCAACGTGTGTGGAGGACGGATTAGTGATTGGCAAAGGACCACATGATGATGGTGTTCAAAAGTAAGCAATAGAAACTCTGCGCAATCAATCTGCTAGCTGACTTCCAGCAAGTTTGTATCTTTTGCTAAAGTGAATTTTTAAGACAAGTTTCTATTAGCTCCACTTGCTTTAATCCTACACTTAGAAAATAACCTTATAAGTTCTTAGTGGTTTTTTCCAAGTGCTTTCCTATTGGGTGTACAGTCAGCTTATATTATATGTATACTGAAATGTTGATATCGGGTTGATTTTTTTGTATGTCAATATCTTGTGAACTTGAAAAGTACGTATGTGTCAGACTCTCTTGATCAACCCCAAGGCGCAAACAGTGGCAAGTTTCTGAATTTGTGAATCTGAGGGCTGGGCTCTTGAGTCCTGGTGGCTCTTTTCAGATCATGGCAGGATATG
Source organism: Perodicticus potto (assembly GCA_963574655.1). Taxonomy (NCBI): domain Eukaryota; kingdom Metazoa; phylum Chordata; class Mammalia; order Primates; family Lorisidae; genus Perodicticus; species Perodicticus potto. The sequence continues at coordinate 12,573 of CAUYRH010152292.1, forward strand.
AGGTGATGTCTAGGCATCACCCCCTCAACAGCACCAGTTCCTCATCCCTACTCCCCAGAGAGCTCAAAAGCAGGCTCTCAGCATCATGGGTCCAGAAACTCGCTGTTTGTATTTCAGAGTTAATCAGAATCAGAGAGACTGACTCATATTTTCTGAATTTACAAAATATTGGTAATGGTGTCTCCTGTGCCCTGAACTGGAACTGCCCAGTTAAAAAGATACTAATGAGCTGAAAACTGAGGACTTTTGTGAAATCAGGTCTTAAGTGACCTGAAAATAAACAGAATAGGTAGGCTGCCTCACACAAAAATTAAACTTGAAAGGCTTTAAAAAGCAATTGATTTTCAGTGATGTCTCTCCATAATGAACCAAAAAGAAAATAATAGGGCATAGTACATGTCAAAATTCCTAAGATCCCCCTCACTTAGGTCTCTCAAAGTCTGCAACCTTACACAATTGCCCTCATATTTTTCTCTTCTCATAAAACTCTCCCCTCAATCTGCTTCTGCTAACTCAACTCAGTATCCTGCGTGTTTTCTAGCTCCCTCCTGGTTCTCCACAAAAGGTTTCTTGCCTTTTGAACATAAACCAATCTAATTAGCCTTCTTCAGTTCTCTTCTTCACTTAGCACAATAAAGACTCAGGACCTGAGCAGGACAACATAGGTGGAAAAAAGACTATTTGTCTATCTATCTATCTATCTATCCATCCATCCATCCATCCATCCATCCATCCATCCATCCACACAGTAGAACCTCTGTAAGTTGACTGCTCAAGGGACTGTAACAAACTGGTCAACATACTGACGTGATCAACATAAGGAACTCAGCCATGAGTATTGCCATGTACATGAGGGGTCCGTCTGGTCTGTAAAATTTAGGTCCACTTAAGGAGGTGTGTAATGTAGGGAGGTGGTCAGCTATGGAGATTCTACGATATATTTAAGATTATACATTAACATCTGTCACAGAGGAAAATTCCAAAATGGCAATGTGAAGCTCATAAGAGGAGCCGCTGTTCTTGGGTGGCCATTTTCATTTTGGTGACATGTTAACATAAATTAAGCATATGTGAGTGGGGAACTGTCTTGTAAAGAACTTCCTTGCAAGGGAAGCTGGACACATTTTAAGGTCATGTGCTTTCTAACACTAAGAGTTAAAAAATAGATTGGAGGGCCATCATTCAGGGTGTTGCAGGGGGAATTTCCACAGTAAGTGAGAGACAAATGTCACCAACCTAGAAGGTGGCATCCATTTGCCTTGCATAAGTAATTACAGTAGAAGGGTACTTTTCAAAGTGTTCCACAGGCGTCCAGCATCTCAAAGTGTAAAAAAAGATGGCATTGTGTATTTCGTTGCCTGCCTTCGTTTTGCCCTTAGCAGTGCATCACCAGGGACTGGGTCAACAAAATTCTTAGGTGACTCCCATCAGTTTACAAAGTGAAGGTGTTCTTTTGTGAGGCCTTTACACCTAGTCTGCATACAGGCAGTCTCTGGGTTACAAATATCTGAGTGACATACAACTCACATGAACAGGGGTATTCTAGGTAATAGGGAAATGTACCTATTCCAACTTACGTATACATTCCACTTAAGAACACACCCCCAGAACTACCTCATTCGTAGCCCAGTGACTGCCTGTAAACGAATACCGGGTGGAATATTCAAGCAGCGTGCCATGCTAAAGCAGCCCACCGCTCCGTGGGAATTTTTCCTTTGCTCCCATGAAGAGCCAAGTGAATTATTTCAGAATTCTACAAGATGCAGCAATAAAAATGACTTTGGCCCAACATGTTTGGCTGTGGAGCTGATATCTAGCCCAGATCAAATAGTTTTTACTCTATAAATAAAGGGTTTGACCTGTTCATTTTAGGCAGCTTGTCTAAACATAGCAGTTTAGCATAGAAAGGATCCAGATTTTAAGTGTCAGGGCCTTATACATATAACACGCATGCACACATTTACACACACATGCAACTCCTGTCCATACACACACACACAGACATACAGTCAGGAAACATGCTGGCATTCTTCCCCCTTTGGAACAACTTCAGAGCATCGGCCCTACTGCTGCAGAGTAATCACTCTGTAAATAGTCCAGGGAGGAAGAACCATCCTCGGATTTTTCCCAGAGCAACTCTGGTTCAGTAGGCATTACAATAAAAAATAGGGCAAATACCGGTCTTAAAGTACATTTAGCTGCTTAGTTTCCAGCTAGGAAAGCAAAGAAAATGAAAAAGGGGGAGTACCTGTAGCCAAATGTCTGTGATTACTGGGGTGGCAGGCTTCCAGAGACACCAAGCCTTGACTTGGTTTCATCAGGATACTTCCTAAGTTGCTATTGAGAAGTATTTTCAACAATCTCTATTTTATTAGCCGTTTGTGCCCATTATAGTTTTCTAGTTGCTAGTTTGTTATGGCTTTAACATAAATAAGGTTCTAAAAATGTCTCCCATGAGTAGTTGCAGAGCTGGGTATGCTATTTAGACCATATAAAAAGCCTATGTAAAGGATTTCCCTTGTAATGGGACTCTTTTATATTTAATAGAACTGTCATATAAACATATACCGGCATTTAAAATGCAGTTTCTGGGCTATAAAATAAACACCATTTCTAATATTGCTGTTGGCTTTCACATGCACAGAGCTCAGTTCATTAAATGCTCCTTACTCCATTAACGTGAAATGTGTTTTTACCACCAGAGCAACACATAAAGTGCGTTGTCTCTTAAAATGCAGCCACTATGAAGGAAAGAGTGAAAGTCAGATATACCAACTTTTAAGGTAGATTTAAGAAAATTAAAGCTAATTGTAACATCCTGTATGAGGCCACCAACCCGGTAACAATTCAATAAAATGAATTATTATTAAGGATTATAGTTAACAGTGTTTGCATATAGAAATGTAAATGTAAACATACCACACAGGAAAGTCTACAGCTACATTTGGAGATACATTCATAATTCAATGTTCACCTGAAAGTTACATCATAGTAATACTAAATTTATTTTACAAATTAAAATAAATTGGATTTGAATACAGTGCTTTTGCCTTATCTTTATAAACTTCAGGATAAATTCACTGCAATGTGGCTCTTTTTTCTTATCTGAAAAGTGGAGATCATAGTATTAACCTGACTCAGAGTTAACACATTCAGAGTTCTTGAAACATTGCAAGGCATATGAGCGGTAATCAATAAATGTTAGCTAGTACAGGTAGTCCCTGAGTTATAAATATCCAACTTAGATACAAATCACACTTACAAACGGAAGCTATTACAGGTATTAGGTAAATGTACCTGTTCCAACTTACATACAAATTCAACGTAAGAACAAACCTACAGCACAGCTGAGATCCCCTGGTAAAATGCCCCTGAAATTTTCTTGAAAACACAGAAAATCTATACTCTCAGGCTAAGGAAACTAGAAATAGAACACTTCTTAGTGTTATGAAAAATATATATATTTATATATATATAATATAAAAATATATATATTATACATATCTTCTTTTTAAGTTTTGATTATATTTTCATTAATGAATTAGCTGTTTTTTTCTGTTCTCTTTTTCTCATTTTCTGGAAATGACTTTCCTTCCTTTTTTTTTTTTTTTTAATTGTTTGGGATTCATTGAGGGTACAAAGAATTAAATTAGACTGATTGCATTTATTAGATAAAGTCCCTCTTATAATTGTGTCCTGCCCCCAAGACATGTGCCATACACCATGACCCCAGTTCCCCTCCCACTCCCCCTTCTCACTTGCTCATTCCCCTAACCCCCTCTCTTTGTATTAGCTCATCTACTGCCTTCATATTCTTGCTTCTCCATTCTTGTGATGCTTTATTACAAAGAATGCATTCCACCTCCATTCAGGTTAATACAAAAGACATAAAGACTCCATCTTTTTTAGTGGTGGAATAGTATTCCACGGTATAAGTATACCACATTAATCCATTCCTGGGTTGGTGAGCATTTAGACTGCTTCCACATTTTGGTGATTGTAAATTGAGCTGCAATAAACAGTCTAATTCAAGTGTCTTTGTGATAAAACGATTTTTTTGTTCTGGGGCGGTGCCTGTAGCTCAGTGAGTAGGGCACTGGCCCCATATACCAAGGGTGGTGGGTTCAAGCCTGGCCCCGGTCAAACTGCAAAACAAAAAAATAGTCAGGTATTGTGGCAGGCGCCTGTAGTTCCAGCTATTCGGGAGGCTGATGCAAGAGAATCGCCTAAGCCCAGGAGTTGGAAGTTGCTGTGAGCTGTGTGACGCCATGGCACTCTACCGAGGGTGATAAAATAAGACTGTCTCTACAAAAAAAAAAAAAAAGATTTTTTTCCTTCTAGGTAGATGCCTAGTAATGGGATTGCAGAATCAAATGGGGGTCTAAGTCGAGTTCTTTGAGGATTCTCCATACTTCCTTCCAAAAAGGTTGTATTAGTTTGCAAGTTCCACCAGCAGTGTAAAAGTGTTCCCTTCTCTCCACATCTACACCAGCATCTGAAACTTTTGACAGTTTGTGATGTGGGCCATTATCACTGGGGTAATGTGATATCTAAGGGTGGTTTTGATTTGCATTTCTCTGATGATTAGGAACAATGAGTATTTTTTCATTTTTTCATGTTTGTCAGCCATTCGTCTGTCGTCTCTAGAGAAGATTCTCTTCGTCTCTCTTGCCCAGTGATATATAGTATTGTTGGTCTTTATTTGTTGATTAATTCAAGTTCTCTATATCCTAGTTATCAAGCTTTTATCTGATTCATAATATGCAAATGTCTTCTCCCATTCTGAAGGTTGTCTGTTTGCTAAGGCTATCGTTTCCCTAGCTGTACAGAAGTTTTTCAGTTTAATTAAGTCCTATTTGTTTACCTTTGTTGTTGTTGCAAAGTCCACGGAAGTCTTCTTCATAAAATCTTTCCCCAGGCCAATATCTTCAAGTGTTTTCCCCACACTTTCTTAGAGGATTTTTATTGTTTCATGCCTTAGATTTAAATCTTTGATCCATCTTGAATCAATTTCTGTAAGTGGTGAGAAGTGTGGGTCCAGTTTCAGTGTTTTACATGTGGCTATCTAGTTCTCCCAGCACCATTTATTAAACAGAGATTCTTTTCCCCACTGTAGATTCTTGTTTGGTTTATCAAAGACCAGATGGCTGTAAGAGGTTAGTTCCATCTCATGGTCTTCTATTCAGTTCCAAATGTCAATGTCTCTATTTTTGTGCCAATACCATGCTGTTTTGATCACTATGGACTTCTAGTACAGCCAAAAGTCTGGTAGGCTGATGCCCTCAGCTTTGTTTTTATTACTAAGAATTGCCTTTGCTGTATGGGGTTTCTTCTGGTTCCATACAAAATGAAGGAATTATTTTTTCCAAATCTTGAAAGTATGATTTTGGTATTTTAATCTAGATTGCACTGAATTTACAGATGCTTTTGGTAGTATAGACATTTTCACAATGTTGATTCCTTCAGCCATGAGCATGGTATGTTCTTCCATTTGTTATTATCTTCTGCTATTTCTTTTCTTTGGGTTTCATAATTTTCTTTGTAGAGGTCCTTCACCTCTTTTGTTATGTATATTTGTAGGTATTTCATTTTTTCTGAAGCTACTGGTAAGAGAATTGTGTCTTTTTTTTTTTAGATTATTGATTCTGTATTTATGTATTTATTTATTTTTAATTATTTTTTATTGAGTCATAACTGTGTACAATAATTCAGTCTTGGAGTACAGTGTGTGGGCTTCCCATAGCTTCTCATCTTGGCTGTTTTTGGCATATACAAAGGCTACTGATTTGTGGGCATTGATTTTATATCCTAAGACATTGCTGTATTTTTGGATCACTTCCAGGAATCTTGTGATCGAGTCTTTGGGGTTCTCTAAGTATAAGATCATATCATCAGCAAAGAATGAGAGTTTGACCTCTTCTGCCCCCATTTGGATGCCCTTTATTTCCTTCTCTTGTCTGATTGTATTGGCTAGAGCTTCCAGGACTATGTTGAATTGTAGTGTAGATAGAGGAAAATCTTGTCTGGTTCCAGTTCTAACTGCAAAAGCTTTCAGTTTTATTCCACTCAGTATGATATTAGCTTGGGTTTATTGTAGATGGCTTCGATCAGATTCAGAAATGTGCCACCTATGCCTATATTCTTAAATGTTCTAATTAGAAAAAGATGCTGAATTTCATTGAAAGCTTTTTCTGCGTCTATTGAGGGGATTATATGATCTTTGTTTTTGCTTCTGTCGATAATGGTGGATTACGTTTATGGACTTGTGTATGTTAAACTAGCCTTGCATCCCTGGGATGAAACCTACTTGATCATGATAAATGATTTTTTTAATGTGTAGCTGTGGGCCCTCATGCACCTAAAGCTCTACTGTTGATATTGAAGTACAACAAGCAGTTTGTCCCTGGCAGTTACCATTGTTATCATCATTTTAGGGATGAAGAAACAGAGTCAAAGATCAGGTGGCTGTAAGAGGTTAGTTTCATCTCATGGCTTTCTATTCTAAATGTCAATGGAGATTGCATTGAATCTTTAGCTGTTTTGGGTAGGATAGACATTTTCACAATGCTGATTCTTCCAGCCATGAGCATGGTAGGTTCTTCCATTTGTTAATATCTTCTGCTATTTCCTTTCTTCGGGTTTCAATATTTTCTTTGTAGAGGTACAAAGTCAGGCTACACAAGGGCACATGACAGAGTCAAGACTTGAACCCATCCAAATCATGTATCTACTCCTGCAGGTACTGTCTCTCTATACCTAGTGAAAGTGAAGAAATATTCCCCATATCCCAGTCATTCTGCTACATGTGCATAAAGAGACAGATACTGGGCCATTCATTGCAACACCACTTGTGAAAGCAACAAACACATAAAAAAACTAGAAGCAACTCATTCCACCTAATCTCAATGAGGAAAGAGACAAACCAGGATTTCCTCATGGAAGGAAAACTCTGCAGCTATTAAAACTAGATTTCAATATGGAAAAATCTCAACATAATGCTATTGAAAAAGAAACTAAGTTGTAGAAAGAGTATCAATAGTCTGGTTTCATTTGCATGACATTTCTAAACAAAAAAAATATGAATTGTTTATGACTTACTACCAATGTGGTAAAAGTACATAACATGCATGGCAATGATGTGTACAGATATGTCAGTTATGGCAAAATGTTAACAAATATTCAATCTTAGATACTTCTTATTTTAATGTGTGTGCTTTTGTATGTTTTAAAAAGTAATTAATGATGTCTAAAATTTTCTTTTAAATGCAATGACCATGTAGTATGGATTTCTTGAATAGTTACAATATTTATTCCCCTTTAGATTCTTTGTAAATTATCAAAATATTCTAGAAGTACTGATATCTTGTGGACTGCTTCCTACATGTAAAACTGATTTTTCATCCAAAGAATATACTCAACCTATGGGTGGTGGATTATTCAGTTGAGAGGGACTATTTGATTCATATAAAATATGTAATTTTCCATATTTGTCATTCTCCCCTACCTTAAAAACTTGTTTTCTGCTTACCTGAAAATATTGTTGACTATTTCTAAGTGATCTGATCTACCATTTTTAATTAATCCATTTGGATTTTCAGATGGAAAATGTGATTAACATTTTCATAACTAAAAATATATCAACAGACCTTATCACAATTAGGCTAGACTGAATTTTTAAGTGAAGTAACTTCTTGGACTTGTGTTTTATAATAACGCAGAGGCTGTGTATAGCTTTGCTCTTCATGTCTTTTTGGTGTGGGCCTGTGGGAAAGAAAGGGAACCAGATAAGCCTCTTTATAACTTTGCTTTGGAGGGCAGGCTGAGATGTGATATAGAAAGGTTATAGAGTCAAGATTTTTTCATTTGGGTGTCTAGTTATTCTTAAAGCATTATCTGTCTGTTGACTGAGTTAAATAAAACTCAGACACATGGCCTTTGTTCAAACCAATAAAGCAGAATTATTAATAGCTTCATCATTCTTCTTATCAAATACTGACATACTCAAGATAGATTTTGAAATCATTGGTACCTAAAAATTCATCTCCTTCATCATTTAAAGTTGGTGAATTCCCAAATTAATACTTAGCCCCTTCTTTAGTGAGAAGGACCGAAACAAAACGAGGGTAGATTTTAGGCCAAAATGACTTTATAACAATATAGTTAAAATCATCAAAGACAGGTTCCATGTTTTAACAATAGATTCTCTGCAGTTTATGGGGATATTGTTCTACAGAGGAAAAACAAACTGGGGACTTTTATAAGAGGGCATTCTTGGTTCAGAGTGCATTATAAATGGTATGCTATCACTTTCAGACCCAATAATAAAAGAGACAAGATTTTAATGTTGAAACACTAAAATTGATTTATGGATATAATGCTTGTCAAATCCAGGAGATACTGTTTTATAACACTGATAAGGTACATATAGAATTTAGCTTGGTTATAGATACAGCTGCTCATGTAATGCAACTACAAACACAATTTTCTAAGAGTTCTCTGAGGGGTGGACTGAGCTGAGGTAGCCCACTAGGACCTCACTGGATTCTCAGTAATGTTGACAGTAATAACACCCTCATCTATTTCCAGAAGCTAAACTTCTCTAGCTTCATACCTAGGAGTTTACACAGGAAGTGCACAATAGCCAAGCCAGCCACATTTCTTACTTACAGTTTCTTTCAAGGGAAGTGAAATAAGATTTTGATCAATTTCAAACTCAAACTTTGATCTATTCTCTAATATATTTTTGCCTAGATTTCTCCAAACAAAGCCTTAAGACAAAGCCTGAGTGCAGATAGTTTATTGGGGGAGTGATCCCAGGAATAAGTCAAGGGGGTATTGTTTTGTAATACTGATCGGGTAAATATAGAATTTGTACCTTATCAACAGCCCCCCCCCCATTGAGGGGGCCATGAGGAGTGAAACAGGGAGGAAGAGAAAAGTTATCCAAGGGTGTACATTGAGTTGACCACCGCTATGGAGGGATGGTGGTTCACACCTCAGTACTCTCATGGAATATGTCGCAGATTTGTCCAACAAGGGAACAAAAAAAAGAGAGAAGAATTTATGAATTGGCTCCATTTCCCTCATGGGTAAAGAACAGTTCCACAGATATATCATGTTTGCAGTTCTGATTTGTATGTTCATGACAGTCAAATGGGTGCATGTAAGTGTCCTGTACCATAGCATTAGAGCAAGATGTGAGTTCTGGAGCAAGAAGTGAGGGCTACGTGGTGCAGGAATAACTGACATGTTTTCAAGAAGCCCCTGAACAAAGCAAGTGGAAATCTGCAGAGAGGATATGAAATGATGCACAAGAATTATATGATGCAGGCCATTATCTGCGTGCTTTAGATCTGCTTGTGACCTCCATTAAGTCAAGCCCATCATGGAGTTTCATGGCCAGCTGCAATATCTGTACAAACTTGATACAAGAGGTTTTAAGGCAACAAACTGCATTCCTGGCTGCCACAGTTGATCCTGAGCCTAAAAATGATATTTTTCATCTCTCTCCTCTACTACCCATTCTAGAATTCCTTCTCCCTTAGCCAGCACGTCAGCTTGTCTAGTGTGGTGACCTAGATCTTCTCTCCCACAGAGTCTGAGCAGTTTAATACCTTTTCTTTTTCAAACTGTGGTTGCTACATACATGTTCATTCACCATTGTCTCTGAGCACAGAAACATCAAGAGACATTCCTGAAATACCCTGTGGTCTAGTTATACCCCTCTCTGTTCAGGTAACAGCAACTATAGATCCTCATAGCAATTCAGTTGATTAAGTTTCTCCTTTCTTTGCTGACATGAGGAACCCAAAATGAACAGGTGGTAGTTGGAGCTTTACATTTAGAGTAATTTTACTAAGTGCTCTGGTGGAAGTGTCCCCTTCCCTGGAAACTGGGACTTCTGATCTGGCAGGGCAGGAATGCAAAACACAAATTCCAAAAGAGGGTCACCATGACAGTGACAGGGCCCTGTACATCTGCCCCTTGGTTCTTAGATTCAAGCATCTAAAGACTCAGCTCCAAGTACTGAATGAGCAAGCACACACATCCCAGACCATGGCAGCTGACCTTGCTGGTGTTTTAGCTGAGCTGCTGCTAAACAATAAGACTCTTGCCACAAAATGAGCACCTTGAGCTGAGTCACTGCTACATGGAACACCATGACAATGACTGACATTCTGTAATCCCTCGGACGGTGGTGCTGGCTGAGACACCACAGGCAAGAAAGGCAAACTCACATCCAGTGCAGGTGTTAGTTCTGGTCAGGATACATCATTGTCCCCTTCAGGGTCTGAGGCAAGTGTCTGATGTGTCAAGGGATTGTGCCACATGCTGAGTTTCAATCAGCTCTTATAGTCACCTCGGTCCCACCAGCAGACACTTAGGGTCGACATAGGCTCAAGAACACATAAGGAACAGTTTTTAAACAGCAAGTCGTTAGTTCTCTGCTACAGCAGGCATGACCCAGCTCTAGAACTCTGGGCACAAGAACTGTGACTCCTCTAGTGGTGCAGGGTAGACACTCTGTCCACGTGCTTACCCTCCTTGGACATCTCTGGCACTCTTAGATCTGCTAAAACCCATAGCTCAAGTGTCAGGGCAGCCTTCACTGAATCTAGAGGTGGTGAACATTTCTCTCTTATTCCTGGTTCTACCCAAAGAGAGTAGCCTGGGCAGTGCCTGTGGCTCAAAGGAGTAGGGCGCTGGGCCCATATGCGGGAGGTGGCAGGTTCAAACCCAGCCCCAGCCAAAAGCTGCAAAAAAAAAAAAAAAAAAGAAAGAAAAGACAAGTGAGCCAGAATAGTATTCCCCTGTGTAGTACTCTGGCTCCAAATCCAGAGGCCCACAGCATTGATCTTCTTTTGTAGTGAAAAGGGCTGCAATAAATAACAACTTGCCCTCTATGTTAGAAGGAATGTTTCAGTATGCCTGAAACCATAGGACCCATAAAAACTTCATTAATATGACAGGCCTCTAAAATAAATAGAAGTTTATTTCCTCTCCTCTGCCATTTATCAATCTTACCAGTATCCAGAAGTACTTACCACTGTCTATCCATCCTGTGCTATTAGCATGATGATTAGCATGATCAATATTGTAGACCAGCGTTGTGAAAGGGCAGAAGCTATTAATTGGATAAAATGGTCGTAACAACAAATTTCTGCTCAATGATGACAACTAGACAATTACCAATAGAATGGTTATGTAGCAAAATAAGAGATGTGAATATGCATGAAGATATTGGTTTGGCAATAAATTGTAATGAGGTGATAAAGTCACTTATCTAGGAATGAATTAGTCCTAAGAAGAAAAAAAAAACAATATAAGACAAGACTTTTAAACCAATTTTGTTGTTTTTGTTGAGCTGCTACATGTCTTTATTCTGTCTATAATTTTGAATTAAAGAAAGTTGCAAGGGAGGGGAGGGGAGGGGGGAGGAT
>CAUYRH010152294.1:0-32965 GCA_963574655.1 Perodicticus potto
CTCTATCCTCACTCCCCCCACCCTCCCTCTCCCTCCCCTTCCCTCCCTCTCCCCTTTCCCTATCTTCTTGTGCAATAAGTGGGTTGTAGCCTACACTTGAAAGATATAAATTTGTAGAATGGCTATTATTAAAAAAAAAAAAAAAGCAGACAACAAAAGCTGTTGAGCATGTGGAGAGCAGGGAACTCATGCACTATTGCTGATAAAGTAAAGGTGCAGCCACTGTGGAGAACAGTGTGGCACCCCCTCAAAACCTACAAGTAGAAGAACTACCATATAATCCAGAAATCTCTCTACCAGCAATTTATCCAAAGGAAAGAAATCAGACGTCTGCATCCCAACGTTTATCACAGAACTATTCACAATTGCCAAATTATGGCATCACCTAGGTTATGGCAACAACAAATGGATGGATAAAGAAAAAGTGGTGTGAAATATACTGTGGAATATTATTTGGCTGTAAGAAAGAATCAAACGGAAGCACGTGACTCAAAGCAACAGGGATGAAACTGGAGGACATTAGGGTAAGTGAAATTAGTCAGGAACAGATAATTAAACACCACGTATTCTCACTTGTATGTGAGAGCTAGAAAAGGTCAATCTCACAGAAGTAAAAAGTAGAATAGAGGATACTAGAGGCTAGGAAGGGTGGAAGGAAGGGAGGGATAGGGGAGAGATTTGTTAAAGGATACAAAATTTTAGCTAGACAGGAGGAATAAATTCTAGTGTCCTTTGGGATTATAAAATGACTATAATTGATGATAATATACAGTTTCAAACAGCTAAAAGAAGGATATTGACTATTTATAACACAAAGAAATAAACAGTTGGGATGATGGTTATGCTAATGGTCCTGATTTAGTTGCTATGCATTGTATGTTACAAAACATTATGTGCCCCACGATTACATGCACAATTATTACGTGTCAATTAAAAATAACAGAAAAAAACTAATCAGCCGATTAGTTGAGAGGACTATTTGATCAAATATGAGGAGTTTGTGGTCATTTGTTTTTAGGATTCTAATTTTGGTGAATAACAAGGGAATTTTAACACGTTTGTCATATAAAGTGTTTTTAAGTTACTTTTCCCCCCATTCTTTCCCTACATACCCCTGATTCCCTGTTTGTGTTGTTATGATATAGGGAGGATGGGAGCAAACTAAATGACCAGCCAGAAATGATCGGAAGTGACTTACAAGGCAATCAGGTTAGTAATAAGGATGAATTATCAAATATCAGGTGTCTCCCCCACTCTCATAGAAACCACCTGCAGGGATAGAGACCCAGTGTTAGCAGGGTTGGGGCACAAAATAGTGGATATCCTTTGAGCTCTAGCTTGGTAATTTCAACAATCAAGCATATTCTTTTCGTAAGGATTTAAGTTAAGAATTAAAAGAAACTCGGGATAAGACTTTTTTTCTTAGCTTTTATAAGGCACTTTTCTCGTTCATTTGGCAGTGTTTTCACACACCGTAACTTTATTAAATACAGTTCTTTCTAAACTCCAGGTCAAGGTTTGGAAACCTGAGCTGGTTGCCCCCACTGCTTCCTAACTTACCGCCAGCCACGGGGTGCGTGGAGGGAACATTGCGCTGAACATTAGACGTGGAAGAACGTAGAGACCAGAAGCTCTTCAGAATTCTGAACCTCGAATGCAATGCTTAGAGACACTGTGCACACATTTCTCTAGCATTCAAAACACCATTAATACTTTGCCATCTCAACCACCTTGCTTTTGATATGATAGTTTGAAAGTCAAGTGTTTTTGAATAAATCACAGGGACCCCTACAGAGGAGAGGATGGAGGAAGCCGTGTGTTCCACTCTGTGCAAGGATCCCTCAACTTCGCTAGGAAACCCCTCCAATCCCTCAAAAGTCTAAGAATTCTGGGATTAGTCCCTTAACTCACCGAGGGAAAGGAGCTAATTGCCTCTCTCCTAGAGAGATGGAGGTGGTGATTTGGTTGTTGAGGAAGGAAGCAAAATTCAACTGCCGAGACTTTGCCTGGAACAGCAGAGCCAGTGGTGATGCCACTGGGATGGTTTTGGAGCTGTCACCCCTTAATTAGTCTCTGGATGGGCTCCCAACACTGGCAGTGCCCCCATAAAATAAGTGAGATAAGCGACCTCAGTCTGAGGACAGGAAAGGCTCATCTTCTCCCTGCACTCCCCTGCCCTGGGCCCACCCTGCTCCCGAAACCATCCTGTTCCCTTGGTTTCCACATGAGCACCTGGGTGAATGTAGGCAGGGCTGGACTCGACATTGGCCTGGCCCAAACACAGGATGTGCACAAGTGTTTCTGCCCCACGTGTGATTTTAAACCCCAGGTTGTGCTGTGGGTTCACCTGTGTCCTACAGCCGTCATCCCTCCCCACTGTGCCAGGCCAGATCACAGGCCATATTCTACCTGACTTAGATAATATTAATTTAAAACCTGTTTTGATAAAACGGGCAGATTTCATGTAAAAATACGAATGTCTGCTCTCTTTCTAATATCAGGACAACACACATTCCCCGTGACAACTTGGACAGGAAGTACCAAGCACCTGGCAGTCCCACCCAGCCCACCTCTCTGACTCTGTGACTTTCCACACCCAAGTCAGATACTGAGTTTGAGGCCCCGCTGGGATGACCCCACCCCACACTCTTCCCTCATTACTCAGCGGAAGGGCTCCGGCTGGGGCCCTCCAGGTTGCAGGCAGACACCTTGGATGCACCCCTGTCCCAATACCAGCCTGGCCTGTTCCTGAGTTCCGGAAAGGCTCACCTGCAGTCCAATGTCATGGGGCTGGTTGCCCATGGCCACCCTGGCGATGCCAGGAAGATCAATGATGGTCAGATCCGGAACTTCAGGGGATGTGATTTCCAGACTGATGAGCTCGTGGCTAATGCCAACGTCATTCCCGGCCAGGATGATCTGGGCTACGGAGGCCAGAGGGAAGGAATTAATGACCCATATGAGAGAAAGCAGCTGTTACTAAAGGTGAGTGGCTACTTATTTCCAGAGTACGGGGACTTCGGAGAGTCCTCGTGTTTAGAAAACATTTCCCAGAAGCCCGTGGAACAATCCTGGGAGCCGTGCGTACTCTCCCAAAGACTGGAGGACAGCGGCCTGTTAGCAATGGGTCGTGGACGGGCTCTGCTTGCTTTCTTGTGCTTTCCCGCACCCTCCTGTGGGTGCTGTGGTGCTTTTAAAATATCTCCACAAATCCTTCAACACTCCTTCCTCCAAACGGTGGAGGCACGAGTGTGGGCTGGATGTAGGGACTTGTTTCTAACAAATAAATACGGTGGAGGTGACAGCATGCGACAGCTACTAAAAGATCATGGTTCCTCCTTGCCTTTCCTGGGAGCTCCCACCATGTCACAAGGACACCAAGGAGCTGTGGAGACATCCCCAGGGTGAGGGACAGTGGCCTCTGCCAATTGTGTCATAAGTGGAGACTGCCAAAGTGGCCGCCCCAGCTTCCTTCCCACCAGCAGGGGGGGCTCGGAGATGCTGAAGGCGTCCTGGTCATTTAGCCCCTTTCTCACTCTTACCCCAGACCTGCAGCACCACGTGCCTGTGGCATGCAGCGTTCTGCTTCACAGCCTGCCTGGCCGTGCCCCATAGAGCTCACAGCCGGGAGACGCCAGGAGGATGCCACCAAACACTACAAGATTGTGCAGGAGGGCACCATGGTGGCTGTGGTGGACGGGGCTGGGGCACGGACCTTTAAAACCCGAAGTTAGGACACTTGCCAACTGGGGCTCTCCAGCAGTTTCTGTATTTGAACTAGAAACGCAGAAAGGCATTTGACAGGAAGATGGGGTTCTCGGGGAGGCACTGAGCCTCAGATGCTGAGTCTGCTCCCCGACCTGGGAGGCAGAGATCTTGTCACAGGAGTCACATCTTTCCTATCCTGCTGAGCCCAGGGCGTGAAAGCAGGAGTGGCCTGGTGGGGAGGGGCAGGCAGGGCTGCACGCTGGGACCGGGAGACACCAGGAGGCCCTCTTGGAGTATGGCCATGGATTCCAGGGGCAACTGGCTGTTTTGTGACTGTCACTGCCCACAGTGAGCAGGGAGAGACTTTGCTCAACAGTGGTGCTGGCTGTGACACCAGGACTGATGGGTCTGGGGCAGGCTGGGTGGCCACGTGGCCACAAGGCAGTTGGCCAGGATTAGAGCAGAGCCAGGGTTCTCTGGGGAGACTTGCCAAGGAGGGGCAGATGAACTGAGGTCCCGTGAAAAAGTGGGGATCAGGCAGGGAAGAGGAGGGAAGTGGGCACGGCTGTGGGGCAAGGCTGTGGGGCAGTGTGGAGAAAATCCTGGGCGGAGGAGCAGGCATGTTCCCTTGTGGAGCAGCGGCAGGGAGAGAGGATGGGCAGGTGTGATGAGAGGTCCCTGGACGGGGCCAGTGGAGGGATGGGGGCAACGGGTAGACAGCCCCGCATGGGGCATACATGAGTCTGGGTCTGTGAGGTGGCCAGTGTGAGGAGGAAGGGAAGGAGCCTGAGTCTGAGGGGTTCGTGGGGCCCACCTTTGCGTATCTCGGCCTCCACCTCGGTGGGGTGCTGCAGCTGTAGCTCTATGTTCCGGTAGCTGATTCTTCCTGCCCACTCGCACAAGCCCTGCTGCTTTTTCAGCTTCAGCACCAACGGACATCTGGTCACAATTCCTGACAGACAGTTTCCCAAACGTGTGAATGTCCTTTAAAAGATATGTCTCTGGTTCCTTTGCATGCACCTCCTGGGACCTACCCTGATGTCCCCAAAGGCCCTGTCTAAACTTTCTGGCCCTCCCTGGGGCCCAGCAGTATGTGAAGGGGTCTGGATTGGGCAGGGGCAGGTGGCACAGGGATCTGGGAGGTGCTGCCATTCTTAGGAAGTGCCTGCTGCTGTGGTGAGCACCCTGAGCTCTGTGGTCACCAAGTGGTCAGGTGTGGCCACAGCGCCCATATGCCGCTCTGCGGCCCCTGCACTGCCAGGTCTCCAGCACTCCTGGGTCTAGGAGTCTGTTAGACGGCCTGCGTGGTATGGGTGGGTAGCCCAGGGAAGGGGCACAGAGGGAGTGCAAAGCAGTGATTCCTACCCAGGGGCCACCCAACCCCTCCCACGGCTCCCTGAGACAACACATGGTTGGCAGGAAAGGCTGGGGCTGGGACCCTGTATAAAGGTGCCTGCCCCTTTATGCCCCTGGCCCTGGGAGGCAGGTATTATCCTCATTTTGCAGTGTGGGGACCTGCTTGACTTCTAGCACTCAGACTCCCCCACCCCCGTTGTCTCTTTCTCCAAAATGCTGAGCTCTAGC
Organism: Perodicticus potto; assembly: GCA_963574655.1. Lineage (NCBI taxonomy): Eukaryota > Metazoa > Chordata > Mammalia > Primates > Lorisidae > Perodicticus > Perodicticus potto. The sequence goes on from CAUYRH010152294.1 coordinate 5,293, forward strand.
CTGGAGGAGGGCCAGCCCAGTTGCTCCCTTGGTCCTGCCTCAGGAGCCAGATCGAAGAGATCTCACTGGACATGCTGGATGCTGGATGCTGAATAAAGGACCAGACTGTCTGTGGCAGGACAGGGACCACAGCCTTGAGATGCCTGCTGGGGGCTGCACAGCTTCCGCGCAGCTCTCCAGCTACCCCACCTGGTTCTGTGCAGGGGCTGTCCTGGAGGGTAGCTGTCGAGACCTGCAACCCTTGAGTTTGGGTTGGGTTTGGGGGTGAACATGGCTGGCAGGAGGTGGCGGGGAGAAGGTGCTGGGGCTCCTCCTGCTAAAGACACTCCCATCAGCGTCTGGAACTGGGTCCCTCTTGTGGCTCCCCTTGTTGTCTACCCCTTATGCAAACCCCCCTCTGAGGACATCATTGGTCTCCTTTTTTCCTTTATAATTATTTCTTTAAATTATAAATGTATGACAGCTGTTTACTCTACACACTCTTAACTCTTTTGCTTTAAGAAAAAATGTCATATTATAGAAAGACTATACCAATTACACTGTAATCCCAGCTAAGAGCCTTTCAAAAACTTGTCATCTAAAACTTACCAGTTTAACCTGATCAAAGAAAAAAAATGCTACTACATTCTTACAGAGACAAGAAGGCCCCTGGATCCTGGTGATAGTAGGTAGCAGTGGGCTATGTAAATGACACCAGAGGCCATGTGCAGTGGCCTATAATCCTAGCACTCTGGGAGTCTGAGTGGGAGGATCACTTGAGGTCAGGAGTTTGATGTCAGCTTGAGCAAGAGTAAGACCTCATCTCTACTAAAAATAGAAAAATTAGCAGGACGTTGTGGCAGGCACCTGTAGTCCTGGCTACTCAAGAGGCTGAGGAAGGAAGATCGTTTGAGCCCAGGAGTTTTAGGTTACTGTGAGCTGTGACGATGCTATCATATTCTAGCCAGGGTGACAGAGTGAGACTCTGTCTCAAAACAAACAAACAAAAAACCAAAACAACAAAACATTAAATGAGACCAGGTCAGGTCTGGAACCCCACCAGGACCTGCTGATCCAGGCCTGTCTCTGAAGCCGTGCTGTGTCCCCGGGATGCTTTGTGGCTTGCGGGGGCTGTCCCTCCTAGTGGAGCTTACCGACACCTCTGGGAAGGGAGACTCCCGACAGAGCCTCCAGCACAGAGCTCTTGCCTGAGCTCTGGTCCCCGATGACAGCAATGGCTGGCAGGGCCAGGTCCTGCTCCACGCCCAGGGCGCGCAGGGAGTCGACGAGGTCAATGCAGGGGCGCACCTTCTCCTCGTACTGGTTATACAGGTTGTTTTTGGCATCCTGGAGAGACAGAAGAGATGTTGCTGCCTTGGTCTCTGATGGGGTCCCCATTGTCACGGGGAACCTGGCAGAATCTGTTCAGCCATGACACTGGGTCACAGGCAAGATGGGAGGAGGGAGAGGAGGGGACTCTGATGAGGCCCCTCTGCTCTGCCTTCTGAGGCCTGGCTTTCCGTAGGTGCTGCTCCTGCTCCGGGGAGTGGGCTGTGAATGGGAGTGTGCAAGCCTGGGAGGGGCCAGAGGGAGGAGAGGTGCTGCGCCCCAGGGCTGCAGGTCGAGAGCGGGAGTAGGGAGCTGGAGTGGCGACTGCAGGCTACCTGGAGGCAAAGCCCCAGCACAGAGAACAGAAATCCTCAGATCCCCTGCTCTGAGCCACCTTGCTGCAGCAGAGTCGGAGAACTTCCCTGACACCCATTGGACGCGACCAGGAGAACTAGGGGAACAGGGCCAGCTGGTCCTGTTACTGGGATGGGCTTACCCACCAGCGACCTGAACCTGCAGTCAGACGGCACCTGCTGGACCGCCCCTCCCCTGGACTCACCTTTGTGCTCAGCTGTGGTGCCTGGTTGTCCAAATTCAGGAAGTGGAAATTCGTGGTGAGGAAGGAAGTGTCTTTCTCCCCTGACACCTGCCTGTCTGGGGAAAACCCTGCTGGCTTGGATATGCCCAAGGATGGTGGCTGTTTCTGGAAGGAATCCATTTCTTTTGGGGGGCAAGGTGGGGAAGAGTAGGGGTTTCGCTTCTTGTGCACCTTGGACATCCACTGCTTCCCAAAAATCTCTGCAAAGGCACAAGGTGGGGGGTGGCCCCGCGTCACCAGGAAGCCCTCCTCCCACCAGCTGCACCTTTGCCAATCCATCCTCACCGCACCCTACACCCCACCCCTGGGCAGGTATAGAGCCAGCTCCCCACATAGGCTCCTGTCTGCAGGAGGCACCTAAGTAGGGTTTACAGGGCTCCAGGGTCTGGGGACGTGGGCAGGGGACCCACGTTCCAGGGCAAAGTCTCAACGTCCCTGTCACCTCTGATAGTCTTTGCTGTCCATGGAGTCAGCCCCTCTGTGGCTCAGGACATGGCAGGAGGACTGTTAGGCCTGGAGAGGTGACAGGGAGCACCTCTCTGGCTGTCGGATGCCAGACTGGGCCCTATGGTCACCATCTCACACTCAGGCCCAGCGTGTGTCTGTCTGAGTCTCACACTCCTCTGGCTGTGGCCTTGCTCAGATGGAGCAAGCTGTTAAAATCAGTTGGTGGCAATGAGTGCCAGGCTCACCCAGCACAGTGCTAAGACACACATTTAATTTTCAGAACAAGCCTGTGTGGCCTGAGGACCACAGCTGAGCTCTGGAGACCCCTCACAACACCAGGGAATGGTCCTGCTCTGCGTCTCACTCTGATGCTCTTCACAGATTTTGCCAAAGGAATGTTCCTGAAGAGTTAGCACCACGAGCTCTAAGCACTTACTTGAGGGTCTTGTGCTACAGGGAGGCATTCCTGATTTAGCAACATCACAACCTTGTCCCTCCCTCTGGCCGAAATGACACAGCCCGGCAAAAGAGCCTTAATTCACCTCCTGGTGTGTGACAGACAGGCCATGACCTGGCTCCACCTCTTCTCTGGTGGACACATCCTGTTCCTTATCACCCACATCAGGTCTAGCAATGTGACCTCTTCAAATACAGACATTGGCCTTCAAAGCCAGAGAACAGAGCTTGGTGTCTTTTCTGGCTGGAGTAGTCTGTGGGGCACCCAGGCTCCCTGGAGGCCTTCAGGCCTTCCTGGCAGGACTGTCCCACATGTGTCCTTCATCCACCAGCTGCACAGGCAGCAGGGGAGATGACTGTGATCGCGCGGCCAGGTGGAGAGTGGGGCAGGACTGCAGAAGTGACCCTGTCCCTGTGGCTCTGGCTTCTCCAGACGACCCCACATGGGGACGGACCACCGTGTCGACCAGCGTCTCCCTCCCAAGGGAGGACCCTTCCAGAAGCCCCGTGACCATGCAGCACTCCTCTCCCACCTGCCAGGCTCTGTGGCCAACCCGAATGCTTGATGTTCCTCCCTTGGGACAGAGACTGCACTTTGGGGCTTAGAAACAAGGCACATTCCCTGCCCAGCCTCAGCTTCTCTCTGAGCTGGCCTGGCCACTCCTTCTCTGCGTGAAGCTTTACTCAGAGCCTATTTTGTCCTGACACCCCCTGAGTTTGTGCCCACCCTCCATCTCTGTCTCCTGTTCAGCGCAGCAGCCCAGAGACCTGCCAACCTTCCAGTCGGGGCAGGTGGCTCCTGGGTTCCGCTCAGAGGCAAGACCAGAGCCAGCTCAGACGCCGGTGGCTCCCACCCTTCCTTCAGGCCTCAGCTTGGCTCCTGGGCCTCCCTCCTCAGCCTCCTGCAGTCTCAGCCTCTCCCTGGGGCCTAAAGCACTTCCTGATCTCAGAAAAGTTTTCCAACGTGAGAACCACACAATCAGAAGGGTAAAGCAGCAATTTTATGGAATGGCTGAAAGATGAGGCTGTTTAAAGTCAGCGCAACAGCTCCCAGCGTGGGAGACCTTCCTGGGCAGCAGGGGAGCTTGGCCAGGGCTCAGCGGCCCGCAGGAGAGGCCCCCTCAAGAAGATGGCCCATCGTCAGGGGACCCTGGGGCTCTACCGACCTCCCAGCCACCTAGCCCCCCAGAGGCGGGCACCAGCTGCCCCAGGGAGAAGTGGGGGACCAAGAGCAAAACGGGCACCGGCGGGAGGGAAGTCTGACTCCACCGTGCTGGTTCCCCCCTTGATGGGAACAGAGAGCTGGGAGAGCAGAGTTCTCTGTGTGAGGCACAGGCGCCTTTGTTTCTTGCTCTCTTGTTTGGAATATTAACATTGGTCACCCTCACCCCTGTTTTTGTGTCAGGTGGGTCCAGCTAAGCAATCCATGAGTTGGGCAGGCAAGTCTGGGGGGACACGCTGGACACAGATTGCTCTGCAAAAAGGGATGAAAATTTGAAGGGGCAAGTGTGTGTGAGGGTGGAAGGTGGGAGAGAGCAGCGCAGCACAGGAGAGGGGAGGAGAAGCCTCCCCCACCCCCCCACCCCCCCACTGCCCCTCCCCGCGGGGCCTATTGAGGGCGGGGCTGGGGCTCGGGCTGAGTGGTGTGTGCCGCGCCCTGCTAACCATCCTCTCCCCGACAAGATCTCCAGGAATGCTTGTGGTGCATCCGTGTGAGTGGATTCTCCAGGAAGGCACTCCCCGACCCCGGGCTGCAGACTGGCACTGGAACCCGGGTGCACAGCAGGAGCTGTGTTGCGGGTGAGGAAGTGCAGCTCTATCTGTATTTGCAGCCACCGCCACTGCTCACGTACCCCACCGAGCTATGCCTCTGTCAGAGGAGTGGAGACGTTAGCTGCTCACAGGAGTGAGAACCTGGCAGTGAGCTGTGTGCGGGATCTGGCCTCAGCTCTGGATGAGAGTCTAATGCCTGATGGTCTGAGGGGCAGACGGAATGCACCAGAATCACCCTGAACAACCCCCCACTTCTGGTCCCTGGAAAAAGCGTTTTCCATGAAACCAGTTAGGAGGTCGTGAGTGCCATTGGGGAGAAAAGGCACAGTGGCATTAAAGGAGGAGGGCAGGGAGCAAGGAAAGGCGGCTTGGAACCCTGCTCCTTTCTAAGCTACTAAGGAAAACCTTCTAAATGCCATGAGAAAGAACAGTTTTTGAAACGCTTCACCAGTATCACCCTGTCCCCTTCCTCTCAGGCTCAGCTGTCAGAGGACTTTAAGTGCAGGTGCCTGGGCTGCTCCCACTGGCTGAGCTTCAGCTGTGGTGGGAGTATTTACACTTTGAGAACTGGCAAATGCTAGAAGCCAGGTCCCTCTGAGAGCCAGTTTCCTGACATTTCACTGAGGCCATGCCATTGTACCACAAATGAATTCCCCAGGGACCAGCTTTGGGGTGCAAGCTTCACCCCAACTCTGCAGGACACTTAACAAAGCTATCCCCAAAGCTGTCCCACAAGAGCTTTGGCCAGACTTAGCCTGGGGCCCATCCTGTGTTCCAAAGCCAGCCATGTCCCCTCCAGGACCCTCCCTCTGTGCACAGGGCTGCTGTGGCCGGTGCCAACCCAGCCTGTCCTGCGTGTCGCACCCGGCTGCATCGGAAACTTATCCTCATGGCCCCTGACTTCTGCCTCAAACCGAATTTACCAGGCAAATGTCATGTCACTCAGGAAATATCTTCAAAGGCACTTCTGTGTCCTTTTAGATGTGAACAGCCCTCCCCACGCAGACCCCGTTCTTACCCGTGCACGTCCAGGATGGGGACCAAGAGCATCACCTTCTTCCCTCCCTCTGCCCTGCGTTTATGTAGCATGTGGGCCACGCCCCTCCAACCTCCCCCGCCTGTCCTTGTCACCAGGAAATCGTGAGAGAAATGAAACTAAATGGCCTGTACCCAGAAATGAAACCGAATCACAAACACTCCCCAAATGATTAAGACAGGGGTCCTCATGCTTGAGCCACATCAGAATCCCAGGAGGGCTGGGGAAACAGGGGAGCCAGGACCCCCAGAGTCTGGTCCAGCAGGTCTGGGCGGCCCCAAGGGCAGTGTTGCTGATGCTCTGGCATGTTTCCAGGGCAGACTGGCATGGGGACCATGCGCGGAACCCCCGGGAGCTCAGCTGTGGGTGCTGTCCAGCACCTTGCCAGTGACCGCTGCAATGGAGGAGCCGGACTTTGGAGTCCACATGACTTGAATTAACTTAAATAGCCACACATGGCTCCCATGTTGGACCTCACAGGGCCACTGCTGGCACAGCCCAGGGATGTGCTCGGGCGTGATCTCAAAGTTCTGGACCGTCCCACCCACCCTCACACCTAAGCCATGCCAGACAAATGCCACGTCTCCCCAAAGAATGAGCACAGGCAGCTCCCCAAAGCACCCGCACCTACCACCCCTACGTCCCACCAAGACGGTTTTCTTCCCATCTGAGATGAGGAGGCTGTACGTGCTCCTTGGTTACTTCATCTGCAAATGTGAAGATGCACAGCCACGGAGTCCCCAGGGCTCCCACTCTGTGCCCGGAGCCGGGGAAGGCTGGGCATTCCCATCTCCAGAGCCAGGAGGTCTGGGTACCCCAGGGAGCATCTCTGGGCCTGGGGGAGGCCTGGAGAGGGAAGCACCCCCAGCCCTCTCCGCAACACAAATGGCCGTTATTGTAAATTAAAGAAACCACCCTAAGCACTGCTTTGCTCCTTCATTTTATTTACTTCCCTTAAGGGTAAGTTTAACTTTAAAGACATTTAGAGGATTAAAAATGCTTTATAAAACCTCAGTCTTAGAAATTAGATCATCTGTCTTCAGGATTGATGTCCCTGAACCCTGTGGCCCCAGAGCGTCTGGAGGGCAGAGGTGAAGAAGAGGTAGGAGCTGGGACCCCAGCGTGGGCGGCGTTTGCCCCACGGGAACGTCCTTCCCAGCAGGCCAGCATGTCCACTGCCTCAGGAGAGGCCCAAGTAAGAGCCAGAGAGTCCAGACAGGCGGCTCAGGGGCCCCCACGCCCCTTTGAAACTGAAGCCCCTTCTGCACCAGTGCCCCAGGGCGAGGGGCACCTGCCACCTGACCGGCAACCTTAACCTTCAGGTTGTCCTTGCCGAGTGGGCCTGGATGAGCGGAACGCCCTAAGCAGCTCTGGTCCGCAGGCCACTTCTCTGAGTGGGGAGGGGGGCTGCGGTGGCCGCAGCCTCGGGGAGGTGGGGATCACAGTCGCTGGGCAGAGCTCTGCGTCCTGCTCTTCCTCTCCCGCTCCACACAGGATGCAGCTGGATGAAGATACAAGATCCCTAAGGCTCACACTCACCTGTTCCCTGCGTGCTGTGGGGAGACCCCGGCACACCCTCCACAGACGGGTCACGCAGGTGTCTCCCTGGATGACACAGAGGACATGGTGAGGGCGCAGCAGATGGGCAGAGCTCACAGTGTATCTGCCCTGGTAGGGTCGGGCCAGGGAGAGACCCCCACCCCCACCACGCGGTCTGGCTTTTTGATCTTGGCCTTTCTGCACCTCATCTGCTCTACTGGACTTAATCATAGTGACCCTGTCACAGGATAGTGTGAGGGGTGACCAGCAGGGTCCACACCATGCAGGGGACAGGTGGGGGCAGCTGGCCTGGCCAGTGGCAGGTGCTCTCAGGGAGGGAGTGACAGTCAAAGACCACATAGAGGGGAAACATCAACTCCAAGCCCTCTGCGCTGGGTGGGGCCGCCCAGGAGGGACCTGGGCAGGGCAGCAGGAATGCCGGGAAAAGACGCTGTAAAGATACAGCTGTTTCAGCCACAGTAAAACGGTGCTCCCCACTTCCATTTTTTTTTTAAGCACAAAAATCTCCATATGCATGTGGGTTCAGAATTTAAAGGACCTTACATCAGTTTTCTGGGACAGCCACAACAAAGTGCAGTGAACCTGGGCCTTAAACAACATTCACTCACTCTCTTACAGCCCCGGAGGCTGGAATGGACAGGCAGTGTCAGCAAGGATGTGCCCTCTGCAGGCTCTGGGGGCAGAGCCGTCCCAGCCGACCCCTGGTTTCTAGTGGGTGCGGGCCATCTCTGTCATTCCTGGGCTTGTAGAAGCGTCCTCTCAGCCTCTGCCTTCACCCTCCTGCGGCCTTCTCTGTGTGGGTTATCCGTATCCAAATTTCCCTTCTCTAAGGATACCAGTGGTGTCGGACTGGGAACCCACCCAGCTCCTCCCAACTCATCCTATCTGCCATTGCCCTGTTCCCGAGAAGGCTGCATTCTGAGGTCCTGGGGTCAGGAGCTGGACAGAGGAATTTGGGGGACACAATTCAGCTCCTACCTGGATTAGAGTAGGGCCCCATCCAGGGGTTTGCAGACTCCCCTGCAGACACACAGGCACCGGAGGGGTCTGCCCAGGCAGGGGGTCTGTAGGCCCACCTGCTCCTCTTGGGGCCAGAGCACTGCTGGCTTTCAGCAGCCCTGGCCCTGGTCTCTCCACTTGTTCCCTGGAGGGAGGTTATCAGCCTGAGAGAGGGGCTGCCTTCCCCAGCTGGGCTGACCTGGGGCAATGGGGCACATGGCAGGAGCAGGGGTGGGCATCTATCTGGATCTCTGCCAGACAGGGGATGCCCCTTAGCCTGGCTCCCCTTGCCCAGGCCAAGTCGCAAGTGGCCTGTGGCCCACATGTAACACAAATAAGAAATAATGCCACTGGGAGCCCCTGAGATGTGGGGCAGTTTTGTTACCTCAAGAAGGCTGACATTCAGGGCGTCAGGTGCCACCCAAGTATTTTAAAAATATCCAGCTGACAAAAATGCTCAAAACCCATCCATCTATCCCAGATCCTCTATCTTACAGCTCAGATAACACAGGCCCAGAGAGGTCGCACAGCTTTCTGAAGGCCGGGCCTGGGAAGGAGGGGGGAGTGGACCCTCGACAGTGACGCCTGGCCCAGTGTGCACTTTCTCCACGCTGAGTCTCGCCCATCGCCACTCCACTCCCGTGAGCACGGGGCTTCCTGGGTCTGACCTGTGTTTCCTGGAGCAGCTGAGACACACAGCTGCACCTCCCTCCCCACCCCGTCCACACCTGGCCGGAAGGCAGGGACTGCGTCTTGTTGGATACCATACCCTGAGGCCAGAGGGCAGGAGGCACCACAGGTACGGAATGAATGAATGAATTCTCATTCAATAAAAGAGCAAGAGGCTCCACTTGGGTTGACCAAGGAAGATGGCTACGCCTTCTGGACGGCTGTATTTTCTCCCAGCAGAAGACATCTGCTGGGCACGACAGTGTGCTCCACGTTAATGGAGAAACGGTTTTCTTGGTGCAGAGCCATCTGGACCACACGGGGGTCATGCTGAGATCTGATCAGGATGCAGCCCCACACCTGGACAGGTGCCAGTGATTTCCCCCAAGTCTCCTTTTGACCTTAAATCACTCCATTCCCTTTAAGAATTCCCATTCTTTTGGGTTTTCCTGCTTGTTAATATCTTCACTATATAAATGCTGGTATAAAAATACTGCGCACTTGGAGCGGCACCTGTGGCTCAGTGACTAGGGTGCCGGCCCCATATGCCGGAGGTGGCAGGTTCAAACCCAGCCCCGGCCAAAAACTGCAAAAAAAAAAAAAAAAAAATTGGGGGCGGCGCCTGTGGCTTATTTAGTAGGGCACCGGCCCCATATACTGAAGGTGTCGGGTTCAAACGCGGCCTCGGCCGAACTGCAAAACAGAAAAATAGCCGGGCGTTGAGGCGGGCACCCGTAGTCCCAGCTACTCAGGAGGCTGAGACAAGAGAATCGCCTAAGCCCAGGAGTTGGAGGTTGCTGTGAGCTTTGTGATGCCACATCACTCTACCGAGGGCGAGAAAGTGAGACTGTGTCCCTACAAACAGACAAAAAAAAAAAAAAAATACTGTGCACCAATATGTGATACAACTAGGGAATGTTCGTTGCTTTACGACAAGGACTTAGAGGGTTAATACTCTCGGCCATTCCAGCTGAGTTTGTTTATACAAAACATGTTTATTAAGGATGGCTCAGTGCTAGCTTGCTGCTGCTTCTTCTTTTTTTTTTTTTTTTGCAGTTTTTGCCCATCACCTCCGGCATATGGAGCTGGCGCCCTACCCTTTGTGCCACAGGCACTGCCCGCTAGCTTGCTTCTTTGGGCACACAGCCTTCTATCTGGACCTCTGCTGGCCAACCAGAGTATCTGTTCTTCTTACCATCAGAGAGGTTGATCTGTGGAAGGAAAGAAAAGTTTTAGATATTCACTAATCTAATCACCCGATATTTTATCAGTGTCAGCTGTGAGCAAAGTCAAGCAAACATCCCTTTGTAGAATCTGATCTGCTTCAACCCAATCTGGGTGTTTGATTTCTTCTTGCTGTGTTTCTTAATAAAAGACTTTTATTGATACACAATAGATGTCTATCTTTTCAGGTACATACGGTAATTCAATGCATTCCTATCATGTGTGAAGATCAAATCACGGTAATGAGGATATCACCGCAAATATTTATCTTTTATTTATGCTAGGAACATTCAAATTATTGTCTTCTAGCTATCTTGAGATGTGCCATAGATTATTGTTAATTATTGGCAGCCTGCTGACCTATTGAATACTACATCTTATTTCTTTTAACAGTATATTTGAACTCCATTTCTTAATAATATCTGAACCAGGTGTTAATGCAGCTCTAGAACTTTCTTCATAATGCAAATGTCCCATAACCGGTACTTTCTAATAGAGCCATCACTAGTCACACCTGGCCATTAAGTACAGATGGGTCCTGACTTATGATGGTTCGATTCTACGGCAGTGCGAAAGAGACACACGTTCGTAGAAACTGTACTTCAAAAACCCACACAGCCCTTTTTTTTTTGAGACAGAGCCTCAAGCTGTCACCCTGGATAGAGTGCCGTGGCATCACAGCTCACAGCAACCTCCAACTCCTGGGCTCAAGCAATTCTCCTGCCTCCGCCTCCCAAGTAGCTGGGACTATAGGCGCCCGGCACAACGCCCGGCCATTTTTTGGTTGCAGCTGTCATTGTTGTTTGGTGGGCCCGGGTCGGATTTGAACCTGCTAGCTCAGGTGTACGTGGCTGGCGCCTTAGCCCGTTGAGCCATAGGCGCCGAGCCAGCCCTTCTGTATTTCACTGTCACTCCAGCATGTAGTAAATCACAGGAGATATTCAGCACTTCATAGTGAACTAGGCTTGGGGTTAGATGATTTTGCCCAACCGTAGGCAAATGTGGGTGTTCTGAATATGGTGGGTGGGTCACCCTGAGCTGTGATATTCCTTCCGTAGGTGAGGTATAGCAAATGCTTTTCCCACGCAGAATGTTTTCAACTTACAATGGATTTAATGAGGACATAAATTGAAGAATATTTGCACTGGAAATGTGACTAGTGCAATTGATACACTAAATCATAATTCTATTTAATTTAACACATGTAAGCGTAAACGCTAATTTAAATAGTAGCTGCCATAATGCCAACGTAGCTTTAATGCTCAATTTTCGACTCTGGGAATAGACCTAGGTGTGTAAATTTCAGAGTTCTTGCAGAGTTCCTTGTGTTCACATTGGAGCGGGTTTAGCCCTCTGCATCTTTCTTTCACAGATAATGGAGCACTTTAACCTACTGCTCAACTTAAACAACATATATTCTAACTCATAAATTCTAGGAATATATCCTTTTCTATATAACAGCTTTAATTAGATATAATCCACATGCAACCTTCCCCACAGTCAACTTTAACACCTTTTCATCACCAGAACAAGGAACCACCTGCCCCTTAGCAGTGTCCTTCCCGCCCTTGTCCTCAGAAGGGAGAGGGGGGTGGTCTTGCTCCTCGGCAGTATATCCGGATTTCCTCTTCTGAACTGGTTCATTTGAGCATTGTGTCCTGGACAGCAGAACCCTCTGCAAGTTTTCTAGGCTGGCGTGCTCACCACTATAGGCATCCATTTGTAACTCCGAAAACATCTGCCACCCTCCATGGGAAATTCCACAGGAGGCTTCATAGTGAGTAGGTCAGAATGACAGGAGGGATTCATCACCTGGTCGCCAGGACACAGCGCTGGGGCTGTCCGGGGGCTTCCATCCCTATCCCGGTCCACCCTCTTAGTCCCCTGCAGATGTGAGCGCAGAGGTCAGCGCTCTTCCTGCCCCAGGGCTTGGGCTCAGGCAGCTGAACCTCCTGCCCAAGGAGAGCAAGGCTTGGGACAGACTGTGCTGGCTGCAGTGTGATGGAAAACCGACACCAACAGCCCTTTCCAAATTTCCTACATTTAAAGGGCTTTTCAGTGTTTCTAGGAAGGGACATTTGAAAACCACTCACTCACCTTTTCTCTCTGAATTCCTGGAGGGAGTTTAAAACCTTTTGCTGCAAGAAATGCCCAGCTTGCCCTGAACTGCAAGTTCCGGATCTCTTTACTTCCCAGTGCTTCTATGGCGCTCTTGGCACTGTCCTTCAATCTGGGGGGCAGAGGGGAAGGAGTGAGACGGCCTCCTGGAGACTCAGGGGCAGCTCTGCTCTGGGTGTGTTATGCGCGTGATCCTGGGCAGAGGTTGCTAACAGGTGCGGCCCCTCCCGTGGCCCTTGGCCCTGAAAGGCACAAGTGCTGCTCATCTCGTTTCCAGTTAACCATGAGACAACATCCGGATCTTGCCTAGACCTCAGCCGAGGGCACCAATTTTGATTCTCAATTCTGAGAAGCCCTGGTGTTTTGGGGTTCAATGACATCCTCACATTCAGCCAGCATAATTTTCAGTCCTGGCTGTGGCTTTGTTTATTGGCCACAAAATGAGATGGACCAAAGTTGCTGAAAGACAAAAGCAAATGTTAAAACTGCCCCCTGCTCATCTTCATAAAAGTTAGCACCAAAAAAAAAAAGAAAGAAAAAGAAATCTAAAGCACACTATCACTGCACACAGTGCCACAGGGCAGGCAGGAAGGAAGGCCGAGAGGAAAACAAAGAAGCTTAGGTTTTGCTGAATGAATTAAATCAGAGTTCTTGGATGTGTATGGAAGGAATTTCCATCTGGTAAGGTGCTCAGGGGAAAGAGGAACCTGAGGTCAGATAGATCTGGGAAATGCCGTGGTCAGGGCGCATCTGGGAAATTCACAACACAACAGGCCCTTGCAAGGTCTCGGGAACTTCTACGGTGAAGACGGCTAGGCACTGAGCAGCCTCTGAGCTGAATCCTCTGCTAGAAGGTGCCGCACGCACGGGCACGTCCTTACTCTTCTTTGCCTCATCATACAGAGAAGTTAGCTCAATTTCCTTTCATATTTCTGGGAGGGCCACTCTGAGTTTAGCTTCTCTCACCCAAGGTTAGCACTTCTGTTCTAGTTAAGGTCAGCTGTGGCTTTGTCTTGCCACCTGCAAATACTCCTGAGGTATCGTATTGCTTGACATGTGCTTCACAGGCTAGAGATTTTGTTTTAAGAAATGCAATCTGTTTTGTCAGGATCTTTCACGCTCTTTCCTTAGAGAAGCACCCTGCTTCCTATCTTCCCTGGAGGACGTCACGGAGGGACGCCGGCCCTCCCCACCCTGCTGGCTTCTGCTCAAGGCTGGGACAATCCACACTCACCTGGTGCTGCCATCGTCCTGGGTCACCATGAAGAGGAGGGACTTCGGAGGAGCACTCTGAATAAATGCCGTCATCGCTCCCGAGTTATCTGCCAGGTCAGTGCAAGTCACTTTCAGGGTCTTTTCTGTTAAATGAGGCCCTCGCCCTGGACACTGGGCTCCTTTCTGCACCCAGCTTCCACATCCGCCCTGAGTCCTCTGCTTCCCAGAGCTCATCCCTCAACCATGCACATGGTGAACAATTACTGGGGCCTACCAGGGGACCATCTGAGGAGAGCGTCTTAGCCCAGAAGGGAAAGAACTACGCAGAACACCTGCAGTAGATACTCAGGGTTACGGGGAGCCTGGTAGGGACTCAGGAGCCAAGGTAAGGACCTCTTTCGACCTGTGAGCAAGGCAACTAACTGCGGCTTCTGCTGGAAAGAATCTCATTGGTAATTAGATTATAAAGATTCAACTCAAAACCAGCAACAAGATCTGCAGCAAGATGTGGCCACACAGCTAAATCCAAGCACAGCCACCCCAGAGCAGAGCAGCCTGTACCCACATGGACACCTGCACAGGGCAGAGACGCGCCCCCCCACCCGGAGCTTAAACACCAGAAGTGCAGAGCAAGCCAGACTCGGGCAAGTCCTGGCGACGAGGCTTCTCTGTGCCTTAAAGGAAGAAGGCAAAGGTTACTCTCACACCCCAGTCACTCACCACTGCGCTCATTATTTACAGTTCTGCTCGGTTAACTGCAGGGTCCAAGCCCACAGCTCTCAGCAGGTGCATGCGTGCCCTTTCTGTTCCTCTTTTCCACTATCTTTATAAAGATTTGTTTTTAAAACCCTCAGTGTTAACTAAAAGGAGGGGCTGGGATCTCCTGCCCAGCAACGGTGCTCAAGATTCAGCGCCCAGAAAAGAGAGAGCAGGAAGGGAGCCGGGTGCCCATGCATTCTAGGAAATACTGGCTGGGCCGGCAGTGTGCCTGGAGCCACTTTGGCACCTCTGAGGTGCTAACAGGCTCCAGGGCTGGATGGTGACTACATTATTTTACATGTGCTGTATTTGGTTTAAAGAAAATGACCTTTTGGGTGATGCCTGTGGCTCAAGGGAGTAGGGCGCCGACCCCATATACCAGAGGTGGTGGGTTCAAACCTGGCACTGGCCAAAAACTACAAAAAAAAAAAAAAGAAAGAAAATGACCTTTTTTATTTCTCATTATCCCATGAAGGCACAAAAGAGAAAGACTGAGAAAAATGTAATCAAAGAAAAGACATTTCTGGCAATGTCTCTAAACTTTATTATATGAATTCAATTACAGCCTAAGAAGATTTATATAAGAACAGTTTAGAATAATCGTGTGTCCTGCTGGCAGTTTTTTTTCAAGAGACAAAATAGAAATGGTTGACATTTCTGTTTGTGTTTAATATCTTAATTTTGTGTATAACTTTTACTAGGAAAATAATTTTCTTACCGCCTTCATACATATCAAAACATCGTGTTGCTGTCACTTTTCCAGTTACATCTGAAAGTAAAAGAGGTGGTTTTTTAAAAAGAAAGTTCACAGACCTCAGGGCACATCAGTGGCACCAGAGCCTGGAAACAGCTGATTTCTGAGATGTCTCCCTCCCGGAAACACCCCTGACGCAATGACCTGGCTGCAGAGAGGGGGCTGCTCTGAGCAGCGGCCCCAGGGCCAGGGCTGGGCGGCACCAGCAGTGGCTCTAGAACTTCCTTCCTGATGGTTTGGGTTAGGTTTGATCTAACCTTCTCCCCCGACCCCTTCCACTGAAACCACAAAGGCCTCCCCTCCACCTGCACCCGGCCCTACCTACTCCATGCTCAGGTTTGTCCTCACGACTGTCTGAGGATGTGAGCCTCTGCCTCTGCTTCTGCCTCTGCTTCTGCCTCTGCCTCCACGACCCCGCTCTCCCTGGACTAGGCCTCCTGCCCACTCACGGAGACGCCGTAGTAACTTTCTTCCTAAATCTGCTATGGTTCTTATGTTCCAGAACCATCAATGGCAATTGTGACACAATTGTCCAGCCTGAAGAGGAAGCCCATGTTTTCTTTCTCCTGGGAGTCTAGTGGCTTTTATCCCACAGAAGGACAAATTGGCCTGTAGTGTCACTCTCTGCCTAGTCCCTGGGAATCTGAGAACAAAGGGGAGGCTCAATAGCGGGCTTCAGGCCTGCCCCCCACGGCCTGTTCACCTGGCTTTAACTCCGCCTGCTCCCAGCCTTCCCCTCCTTTCACGGAGTCTGTTATATTTGGCCTTCGCTTGGTTTCTGGTATTGTTGGAACCATAGAGACCGTGTTTTGCTATGTAAAATGTGCTCACATGTTTTTGGCTTCAACTTTCGGGAAAAAGGTCTTTCATTTTAATTTTTTGAAGGAGGGCAAATGTGGCTGCACAGCGGCACCTCCTCCTATCGCGAGAGGCATGAGGCGCGGAGTGAGCAGCCGCAGAGGAGCCAGGAGCGAGCCGTGACCTGAGCCCCAGCCGCCCCCAGCTGCCCCCTCCTGGCCCACCCTCATTCCCACACCCCCTCATTTCCTATTCACACCCACGTCCATCAGTGGGAATGTGGCCACAGTGGCTCTGCTGAGAACCCCAATGGGCTTATTCCCGGGAAGCTGGCTGAGGGGCCAGCCCAGACGGTACACCCCCGCCCTTTCCTCACTGCCTCATCTGCCACACAGCCGGCCCCATCCTGAGTCCCCTGGGACACCACACTGAGGAACAGCCTTCCTGATGACACCCCAGTGAAGCGCTCTGCACTTTTCTGCCTAGTGAGTAGACCCTGACCTCCTTGAGCCATTCAGATCTTGGGCCCTCAGGAACATCAGAATGATCAACACCAGCCTTTCCCAACTTGCAAATCCCATAAATCACCTGGGAGCCTGGGTAGATAAGACTCCAGACCCACACCCAACACACTGAATCAGCTCTCCTGGGGAAAGACTCAGGTATCTGTTCCATTAACAACATCTTAGATGGTTCTTCCTACTGGCCAGTCTAGGAAATTATATCAACTCAGTACCTTGGGAGTTTAGACACGTCACAGGCTCAAAATTATAGTCCCTAGGCTCAAGTACTCCTAAGTTTTTTTGCTTCACGACCAGGTACCTTTACAGACAGAAACTTCATGGGGACCGAGGCCCAAGGTCACAACAGTGGGCTACTTAGCAGAACCAAGTCTCAGAACCCAGGTTTCCTAGACCCCCGCTCAGGGATCTTCCTCCTCAGCATGGTGTCCCAGGGCCTCAGAATGGGGCTGGCTACATAAGAGCAGACGCAACCTGGAAAAGGCAGGGTCTACCATCGGGAGCTGGGGCAGGCAGGTCTGGCCCTGGCCCCTCACACCAGCTTCCTGGGAAGTAAGCCCAGGGGGTCCTCAGCAGAGTGGACGTGGCCATGTTCCTGCTGACGGACATGCATGAGAACAGGAAATGAGAGGATGTGGGGACGTGGCTAGGCCAAGAGGGGACAATGGAGCAGGGCAGGGGCTCAGGTCATCTGGGTCACTCTCACCTGCCACCGGGGCTTGTTCCCAGCTTCTCTGCAGCCGCTAGCTCCACATCTCATGCCCCTCACTAGAGAAGGAGGCGCCACTGCATGGCCCTCCTTTTGCCAGGTCCTGACCCTAATCATCACATCACCGTTGGTGGCATGTCCCCAAGATGGTGGCGGCAGCAGTGTCTGGTGTGATCAGCCTGGCAGGCTGGAGGCTCCTGCAGCTGCAAGACCTGCCCAGTGAGGGGGCAGCTGGGGAGGGGGTAATGTGAAGGGGGGCGTGATTACCATATTGCAGGGTGTTATTTGCATACGGATATTGTTATTACTTTCTAGAGTTACACTTTTAATGCATAAGGATAAATAAAGAAATTAAAATCATTTATACAGATATGGAATTAGTACGACACATGTATAATGTGCTTCCTTATCTCTCCCTTAATAATTTGGGCACAAAAGTATATATTATGCACGGCAAAATGTGGTAACTTGCAAAGTAAAGCCTGTACAAATAATTAAACATGTAATTTGAAAATGCATCAATATAAACCTAGACTAGATGGTGTGAAAAAGTCTTGTAAACTCAAAGTATCTTTGAAAATCTAATCACAGAGCTTATAGAGAAATTTTATAGGAAACATTTAATAACTTACAGTTGACAATGGCAATGTTTATTCCTCTGGCAACATTTCCAATCTTTTCTCCCATGAGGCTGAAATGTAACTAAGAGTTAGTCAAGGAACTCCTTTTACACCAAAGTTTTCACTTGGTGGAGTCTCTTTCACCCACTCGCACTAATCACTTCTTACAGACCCCGTGTCCTGGAGCACCACCCACACCTTCACTCGGTACGTATCTGTCCCAGTTTTTATTAGAGACTCAGTCCCTCTGGGCAGCGGGGAACTTAATCTTGTATTTAGACAAGTGGCTAGGGAGAGGAGAAACCAATATTTATTTAGCTCAGGCTCTTTACAAATGTTCTTTCACTAAATCCTCAACCACCTCATGAACATTTGTGTTTCCATTTTACAAATATGAAGCAGTGACAGGTGGATCAGTCAGAGGTGCATTCGGGCGGGTCTGACGGCCTCCTCGTCTGTCTATCCTTTTGCTCCTCGGTAAGGTGACAAATTTCCGTGACTCCTGGCGATCCTTTCCATCCAAGCACTAACTTTAATACAGTTTCCCTCTTTAAATAACTACCGCAAATTGTGTTACCTAATTTTCACTTTTAAATTGGAAAATACGAAGTGCCAAATTCAAGGAGATTGTACCCTAAGATCAGGAGGATTAAATGACTTTCTTGGAGATGGTAATTATTACTGAAGATGAAAGAAACTGTGTGTGTATACACAGGTGCATGTGCACACATTTCTTTTGTCAGGCTTTAGAATCAGTGATGTGTTAGCTTCCTGGGAAGAACTTAAAAGTTCTCCTCCTTTGCCACACTTTGGAATAGTGGATACAACACTTTCATATTCTGCTCTCAATGTCTCACCTAAACTTCCCCATGAATATCCAGGCTTAGAGCTTCCTGACAGTTTTAGAGAATACCCCATAAAAACTTGAAAATAAGCAAAAAGAAATTTGTGGCCTGTCCAATTCTCCGCATCTTAGTGAGGGGGGTTCACAAAGGGTTGAATCATAAAATAAGGGTGAACCAGACAGAAATTGGAATTTTCATCAACTTCAGCCTAGTTGTAAGTCAAGTAGATGGCTCAGAAAGTCTCAATCCTTACAATTTATTCAGGTCATCCTGTTCTGCTAATGGTTCCAGGTCCCCAGCAGAAATAAAGAATGATGCTCAGTAGCAGAAGACATCATCCTAGGCCTAAATAAAAAAATTTAAAAAAAAAACCAGAGCAGCACCTGTGGCTCAGTGAGTAGGGCACCGGCCCCATATACCGAGGGTGGAAGGTTCGAACCCGGCCCCAGCCAAACGGCAACCAAAAAAAAAAAGCCAAGTGTTGTGGTGGGTGCCTATAGTCCCAGCTACCTGGGAAGCTGATGCCAAAGAATCGCCTAAGCTCAAGAGCTGGAGGTTGCTGTGAACTGTGACGCCAAGGCACTCTGTCCAAGGGTGACAAAGTGAGAACTCTGTCTCTAAAAAACAACAACAACAACTTATCAAATGTACTGATTGATACACTATCAAATATAATCTGGTACAAGAGGAAACAAGTCAACATAAATAAGAACCAATGGAACCAGCAGAAAACAATAGGTAATAGCAACATACTCACAGGGGTTCCAAATACTAGACTTACCTAACTTAGACTGTAAAATAACTATACTTAATATAGTCCAGAAAATGATTAATAAATTAAAAATTTCAGAACTAGAAACTATAAAAATTAACGTACTTATTTGAAAAAGAACCAAAATGAAGTTCAAAAGCTAAAACATCATAAAATCAGTCAATGGACAGGTTTAATGGCACCTGTAATCTTAGCATGGTGGGAGGCTGAGGTGGGTAGATCCCTTGAGGTCAGGAGTTTGGGACCAGCCTGAGCAAGAGCAAGAGCAAAACCCCATTTCTACTAAAAATAGAAAACCCATCTCAGAAGGGTACAGGTGAAACTTACTAAATGCAGAATATAAAGGTCTTAACACGATAACTAAGAAAATGCCACGAAGGCTATGTTAACCAGTTTGATGAAAATATTTCAGATTGTATATGAAACCAGCACATTGTACCCCACGCTTGCATTAATGTACACAGCTATGATTTAATAAAAAAAAAAAATAGAAAACCTAGCCGTGTTGTGGCTGATGCCTACAGTTTCAGCTGCTTGGGAGGCTGAGGCAAAAGGATTACTGGTACTTACAGCTCATCCTCAAAGCAGATCTTGGCGTAGTTGTTCCTGCCACCCCCGCTGAGTATCCGGTAGGCATAGGAGTTAGCGGGGCAGGGGGTCCAGTGGTCACATTTCTGCCTTCTGGGGGCTGGAGCTGTAAGGAGCCAACAGAGCCGTCAGCATCCCACACCCTGACTCGGGGGCACCTGCTGCCTCACCGCACCCCCCAGTGGCAGTGGGAGCACCCCAGGCGAGCAGCTCCAACTGCATCAGGGCCTTTGGGGATCCCCTAAAGACAAAGTTAATTTAATCTGCTTTTGCCTTAAAGCGACAAACAAGCAAAGAAGGCAAGAATACTGAGTAGGTATAACACCTGGGAATCCCTGCCACGGCTGCACATTGTGGGTGACGTCCCGGCATGTGGTGGAAGATGCCAGGGAGCTGAAAGTCTGTCAGCAGGTGGCCGTCCCTGGGCCTCACACGGCTTATGCATGTGCATGCCTGAGTAGCTTCCACACACGAACATACACCACACGCTCCCCACACGCAGCACATGCAAGCAAATACATCGCACCTTCACCACACACCACGGCAGGCCACGTCCTCGCCTCATTACGCAGAGCACACGCAGCACACTCTCGCCTCACACAGACCAGGCATGAGCACACACGCCCGTGCACACACCACACGTGCACACTCACCACACAGGTGTCGCATGAACACACAGTCCTCACTCCACACATCAGACATTAGACAGTAAGAATAAGTTCAAGGGAGTTTTTTTGAGATAGAGTCTCACTATGTCGCCCTCAGTAGAGTGCCGAGGCATCACAGCTCACAGCAACCTCCAACTCTTGGGCTCAAGTGAGTCTCTTGCCTCAGCCTCCCACGTAGCTGGGACTACAGGCACCCGCCACACGCCCGGCTAAGTTCAGGGATCTTGCAAGTTCACCGTATCTCATGTGACATGGTGAGCACAGTGAATAGCGACACACAGCAGCCCAGTCCTTGTCTGCCGAGCGCAGGGCCTGGTCTTCCGAGTGGCAGCAGCTCCCGGGGCCGGGCTGGGCCTGCTGGGAGCAGGATCTTGGGCCTGGCAGGAGCCTGCAGGTCCCCGTGCTCTGCCAAGTTTTGTTTTGTGAAGACATGTGCAGACACATTTTCCAGAAAAGAGGCATTTGATTTTCCTCAGATCTTCTGAGGAGTATGTGGCCCTAGTGACTAAAGGTGACGGAGAGATGGGTGTTTGCAGGGCCTGGGGACGGGTGGGGAAACCTGTAAAGCATTGAAATAAAAACAAAACAAGTAGATCTTCTGAGCCTCCATGCACTTCTCATAAGCACAAATTTTCACTGTGGCGGTGAGGAACTGAGTCTGTGCCCCTCAGCTGGGGGTGCGCACACGTCTGAGGAGAGGAGCTCCTGGGTCCCTGCCGCTCCTCCCACAGCCTCACACATTCCTGAAGTTCCTTCTCAGAGCAATTGAGAGAGGGAATTCACGCGGCCACAGAGAGGCAGATGAAGAACTGTGCACCTGCCATGCAGCAGCCCGTTCCCACGCCTCCTGAAAAACTGATTTGCTCAGTAAGTAAAAGCCCCAGCAGTGACATCCCCCTCCTCCGAGGCTTAGCGCTTCCCTCCAGGACAGTCAGCCTTACCCCACAGCACCAACAGGGACCTGGTTACTGAGCTCACAGGTCCCTTCCCCAGGTCCCCAGGGCGCTCGGGAGGTAACTACAGGACTCACCAGGTTTAAATGCAAATCAGAAAGAACCTTAGATTCAAAAGAGAATTTAGGAACTTAGAGACCTTTTCGTTCCAGGATTATCAAATTTGGCTCTGCATAAGGCCAAGTTTAAAACAAATGAAAATAAATACAGGCTCTGGCCTCCACCCCGGACCTGTAGAGTTTTGAATTTCCTGAAGTGGGGTCCAGGAATCTGTCTTTTTAAAAAGACTTCCTGATTTAGGAACTGTGGACTCATTTTCTGTCCTTTAAATAAGGAAGATGATTCCAGAGGGTTTAGGAGACCCTCCAAAAAGTCACTATAAATACTGAGTAATGGATATCCTGTCAATATGTACCAGGCAAGCGGAATGGGCAGTGATCTGTTCGCACACTGACATTTCAGCCCTTTCACATCACTGCAACATTCTGCACGAGCTAAAAGTCCAGTCCACAAGGGCAGAAGGCCAGATGGCATCGAGGAAGGTTTATTTCTCTGCTAATCAATGCTAATCATTTGTTAGCTGCCTGTGAGTACAGGGGGTGGTATGGCAGGCTGTACATTCGGCTACGGGACACCGCTGTAAAAAGAGGCAGGTAGCTGTTCAGCACCGTGTGAGTGTCACCTGGGTCACGCCTTCCTCTCCCGGCCCCTAAATGGCAGTAGCATTGTTCCTTAGCAGCCTTTGGCGGGGGGACATTGCGATGAATGCCACATAACATGATTTAAGGTAGGATACCAGATCTGGCTAGGGAGACTTGGGTTTCCGAGGTCCTGGCATCATAGCAGGTAGAATTAATCTCAGAATTGGAAAGTGCCTTAGATATAGGTATCACCCACAATGTTCCTTCATATCCAGAAGAGGGGCAGTCCTAAGACGTCAGCAACTGGTTAGTGGCAGGAGTAGAAATAAATGTTGGTTTTCCCAACCTGAACTTTAGGGCTACCTGGACAACAGCCATGTAAGTGTCAATTCATTCTGTCTGGATAGAGTCCAAACAGGCGACTAAACACTACTGACTCATTTAGGTTATTACTGTTTTACAAGACTATCTAAGAAAATAATGGAACTACCTTACATCTAAAGTATGTGAGTCACTATGAAACTTTTTTTTTTTTTTTGTAGAGACAGAGTCTCACTTTATCGCCCTCCGTAGAGTGCGTCACACAGCTCACAGCCACCTCCAACTCCTGGGTTTAGGCGATTCTCTTGCCTCAGCCTCCCGAGTAGCTGGGACTACAGGCGCCCACCACAATGCCTGGCTATTTTTCTGTTTTACAGTTTGGCCAAGGCTGGGTTTGAACCCGCCACCTTCGTTATATGGGGCCAGCGCCCTACTCGATGAGCCACAGACGCCGCCCCACTATAAAACTTTTGAGACAGACTGTTATGGTCCATTATTTCACTCCCAAGAAACACTCCACAGCGTCCTTTCTGATCACCTGTACAAGTTTCACCTTGCTGGGATCGTCGGTGTTGCTGGGAGGGCTTCATTTGTTTCTGTACACAGATTTTATCTTTTTCAAAACTTTGGTAATGGCCCACCAAATGAAAGACAAACTCAACAGAGTTCTTGTTCACTAATATTTATTAACCAGATGCTGCCTTCGTTTCTCAGGTCAGCAGTGAATGGAGCAGTAGAGACAGGAAGCAAATATGTTGGAAAAGGTCACGCAGACGTGGTGTGCTGTGGAGGAAGCGGCGGCCGCAGCGCCATGTGGACGAGAACCTCCCTGCAAACTAGGGAGAGAGAACACCCCAGGGGACATCCCCTTTGTGGAGAGCGACCACAGAGGCCCGGTGACAAGGAATAGCGCTCCTGACCCTCTCTGGGTAAGCACCGGGCCTTCCACACAGCAGACGTGCAGTGTGAGGCTTGATCCTCCCAGGAGTAAGGTGCAGAGATGCCCAAATTTCCAGTCACTGCAGAAGGCCTGCATGGGGAGGGGGCTGTGTCCAGAAAATGAGGTGTGGCAGGTGGTAGCCGCAGCCGAGGACCGGAGGCTTCCTCACTGACAAACTCAGGTTCAAACCGAACAGAGACAACGAGGAGGTGACCCCAGCTAGTGTGGCCACAGAGGAGACTGCAGAGCTGCAGGGGTGAGGGTGAGTTCCAGGGAACCCAAGACCAGAATCAAAGGCCCTCGGATCAGTGCTGAGAGGCTGCCATTTTAAGAATAGCTAAAGAGGGCGGTGCATGTGGCTCACCGAGTAGGGCGCCGGCTCCATTATACCGAAGGTGGCGGGTTCAAGCCCAGCCTCGGCAGAACGGCAAAACAGAAAAATAGCCGGGTGTTGTGGTGGGCGCCTGTAGTCCCAGCTACTCGGGAGGCTGAGGCAAGAGAATTGCCTAAGCCCAGGAGTTGGAGGTTGCTGTGAGCTGTGTGACGCCACAGTACTCTGCCTAGGGTGATAAAGTGAGACTGTTTCTACAAAAAAAAAGAACAGCTAAAGAAGTGGAAGAGAGCAGTACAAACATGGGGAAAAAGGCTGAAAGCCTAGGAGTGGCCAGACACATAGCTGGACTGGCGGTCAGGCCCCAGGACCGGCCCCAGCTGGTCTCACTCCCAGGGACCTTGGCCGAGGCTCAGTTTCCTGGGCAGATAAGCAGTGGTTTCTAAGGTTCCTGTGATTGTTATCAAATTCATAAAGGTCAACCACTCAGAACAACACTGGGAACAACGTCGCTCTCTCCTAAGTGTTTGCTGCACCTTTTACAGACCAGGGGTCCACCGGTGTCCACTCAGCTCCCCCGGGGACCTGAGGAGTTGCCATCATTCACCTCCAGGGAGCGATAGAGGCTGAGGGTAGCAGCAACAAATGTCTCCAGTTTGCCAAAAAGGGGGATTCTAGGAACCAGAGCTCATGAGCTTACCCCCAGCACCTGCTGGGTTCTGGAGCACATGGATGTGAACTCCAAGGTGAGCACAGGGTGAGCAGAGACCAGCTCTGACTTGCGAGGAAAACCACGTGGTCTGAACCCCACTCCTCCCCTTCCTGGAAACAGGGCTACAATGCAAGACCCTTTCACTAATTCATGGAGCCACACAAACAACATATGCTTATTGAGTGATTACTAAACTTTGGTTGCCACTTGGGGGATGGAGGTGTTAAAAATCTCTGCAGCCTCAGGTCCACGCACATCAGGGAGCAGAGCATTGCTGGCCACTGGGTCTTCTGGGGCCTGGGCATGGAGAAGCAGGATGTCAAGGCTGGGGTTGCAGTGGGGGGCGCAGTAGGGTACAGAGGCCTGAGCCATTGGGGAAGTGGAGTGGGAGAGAAGGGGATGAAAGGGGGAGAAGGCAGGATGGGAGTGTTTGAGGAGGAGAAGGAAGAGGGGTTGGGGAGAGAAGCAGGGAATTGGGAGAGGGAGGAGGGGAAAGGAGGGGAGGGGAGCAGGTGCCCCCAGTGGGCTCTGGGCAGGAAAAGCATAAAGATGCCCGGAAGTGCTGGGGCAGTGGGGCTGCCCACATCTCAGAAGCCCCCAGGACCCAGCAGCCCCGGTCAGTGGTGTGGTGGTCAGAAAGCTGAGTCTAAACACCAGACACTGGTGGGAATGGAGGGGATGCCAAAGGGCCAGGACAAGAAGGAGGACAGGAGGAGGTGGGCCGGGTCCCTCTGGGCGTGAGCAGCCAGCCCTGCCGTGGCCACCACCCCAATGAGACCAAGCAGGATCCAGATTCCGGAAGCTGCTACCCAGACATCATACAGACCTAATATGTAAGGCAGAGATTCAAAAACACTAACTTTGGATAGAGATTCTACATTTTCTTGCCTTTAAATTCATAAAGCACTACACACTCATATACACATATTTTATTATTCTATAAGACACAAAGTTACAATATAGGATTTCTAAACACGGAAAACTCCCATGGCCATGCCCAAATAGGAGTCCAGTCAGACAACTTCGATGTGGCTGCAGCGTCCTGGGGCCTCCCAGATGTCGACGTGTCCGGACTACCACTTAGCAAAATCAAAGGAATGGCTTGGAGAAGAAAGGATCACTCAGGAGTTGAGAAGGGCCTCTGCCAGGCCTCTCCACAGAGCAGGATGCCTTTATTGGAAGTCTGAGCAGACCACGAGGGGCTGGGAAGGGGTGACTTTGGGCTCACAAGTTCCCAGGTGGCTTGATCTGCTCTTCCAAATCCTGATGACCAGGCGTTCTGGCCTCCGGTCTGCGCCCTGCAGCCTGGTCCTCTAGCTCAATGCTGCCGTGGCGGGCTCAGCCCTCTCTCCTTGGAACCAGGAGGAAAACCTGGCTTGTTCATTTCCGCAGTGAAAGGCTGTGTTTGGTCACCCTCAGTTCTTTCTTATTCTGTGAACCTCGTCTTATTTCTGCCACAATGTCATTGGGTAATCCTCTTTCCCAGTGATGCTTGGATTAATGTCTAACTCCCATTCACTCTGGCTTGAAGGACGTCAGCACTCCGCAGCCACCTTCTGTCGGCCAAGGGTCACCCACCGTCTGTCCCCACACCATTGACACAGCAGGCGTGGGGTAGCCAGTCTTTCCTGTTCCTTTGTATCTGACCGCATCTGTCAGGCAGCTGTTACATCTGCAAACAGGCTCAGTGGTTCAACATTCTGCCCTGCCTGCCTAGTACCTCCCAGTCCAAAGTTACCAGCCACCTGCACCTCTCCTCCTCGGTCAAACCACAGAGGCATGTGCATCGAGATGTCCCCAGCCCTTCTTCCACACCTACGTGCGTTGACAGAGGGGCTCCAACAGACCACAAGGGGACTGGGAGGAGCTCAGAGTCGAAAGGACAAGAGGGCACCTGTGTTTTGGGTGAAGCCATTCCCTGAAGGCCTCCGTCACAGCCAAACAGGTGACACCAGCCCAATAAGCCTTGCTGCAAAATCAGCCCTCTGCACGCAGCCCCCCGTCCATGCTCACTAGACAATGGATCACTCTGCACAGCCCCCTACCTCTACGCCCAGCAGATCCCAAGCAGCCACATACCTCCTGAAGCGGAGGGTCCACACCACCCCTCCTTCCTGCACTGCAGCACCTTGATGGGGGGCATCCCTGGTCCATCTCATGAACAAAGCCTTCTCAAAAAATCAGCTGCAGAGGCCCTGTCTCCAGGGTGAACTTGAAATTGTGTGTGAAAGCAGACCAAATGCAAGAGATGGTAATCTCTTTGAGGGCCTTTCCCTCCACGCTCTCCACACAGTGCTGGGCCTCACCCACAGCATACATGTCACAAGCAGAAGTGATTACAGGCAAATTCATGCAAAATCTTATTAACAGTAAAAACACCTCAGGTAGTCACATTCTATAAAGTCCTTTCTGGTTTTGGCTATAGAAAGTAATTACTCTGAAAAGGAATAGTTTTCACAGAAATTTGCTTTTCTTTAAATTATTACCTGTTTTTTAAGTATTTGTATAAATTAACTTTTTACACTATATTCCTACATTAAAATATACCAGCATATTTAATTCCAATGAAATTTTGAAAAGGGGCAGAGTACTCTAGCATTATAAGTTTTCTTATGTGATTTTTAAAGAATCTTTTGTAATTTCACTTCCTTCCTAATTCAAGTTGTATTCCAAACATATTTCAACATAAGAAAGTTTCTGTATTCAGTTCCCTAACATTATGATTTGGCTTTTAAGTTCTTCCGTATGGACACTGAGATTCTCAGAGGCAAAGGGTAAACCTTAAAAGCACAGGCACTCAGACTACTCCCTGCAGGGGGAGATTGTTAATGAATACCTGCTGAACTAATCAATAAGTGGATGTTGACAAAAGGAATTTCCTCCTGAGATAATTCACTCTTTCCCAGGATGTATATTTTAAAATAAAATGTAAGCCAGGAAATAATACCCTGTAACATTCTATAAAAAAAAAAAAAAAGCCCATGGTGGTGCCTGTGGCTCATCGAGTAGGGCGCCGGCCCCATATACCGAAGGTGGTGGGTTCAAACCCGGCCTCGGCCGAACTGCAAAACAGAAAAATAGCCGGGCATTGTGGCAGGCGCCTGTAGTCCCAGCTACTCGGGAGGCTGAGGCAAGAGAATTGCCTAAGCCCAGGAGTTGGAGGTTGCTGTGAGCTGTGACGCAACAGCACTCTACAGAGGGTGATAAAGTGAGACTCTGTCTCTAAATAAAAACAAAAGAAAAAGCCCAGGAAATAAAGAGCTCAATGATGAGTGTCACATGTGTATAATCTTTCTGTGTACGAAGCACAAGAGTCCTGAGCTTCCTTGTTCCCTCCC